>CAUYRH010019426.1:0-22045 GCA_963574655.1 Perodicticus potto
GGCTAGTGGGATCTTGAACTCACAGCGATGGTAAATGTTGAAATTGTAATGTCCAGGGTAATTGGCGTGTAGAACAAACTTCTTTACTTTGTGTGTATTTGCATCAAAGAGGATGTCCACTCCAAGAGTAAAGTAGTTAAAAAATTAGTCATTGCACTTGGATGGAACTTGCTTACGAGGGGAAGGAGAATGTATTTTCATCTTGTCTTCTGATTTATAGAAGACCTTGTGTGGAGAGCCAAGCATGCTAAGAACATCTTGGCAGGAATCACCAAAATACACTACCCGCATCTTGGCACCTGCTAATAGGCCAGGTCCACAACCTGCAGCAAGTAGGTGAAGTTGTAAACCTGCAGGTCCAGTTCCATCTCGGAGAACATCTACACTCTCAGCATACACATTGCCCAGGAAACAGCTCAAGGGCATCAGTGGAGCCTTGGTATCCTGTAGGCTGTTGCCACTGTAGATATACATTCGTTTTACAGTCACTCCATGGGGTATCTGGAGAGAAGGCAGGCCATTGGCAAAATTGGGCTTGTACTTGGGAGCCTCAGTCCACAAGTCTAACTGAAAAGAGAAAGACAGTCCTCTGAAGTTGAGGTGGAATTGGTGCTCAGCAGAGTTGTACACTCCAGGATGTGTTGCACCAAAAGACTGATCAATCTTTAGGAGCTATGGCCTGAGAATTAAAATGCACGCCACTTTACTTTAGTTAAGTCATGTACTTCAATCACCTTAAGTCTCTGAATGAAAACATCAAATAGTAGTTTGATCCCGTCCTAAGTCAGGTTAAGGATGAGGTCATGGCTTAGAGGAGACTGTTCACTGTAGAGAACCTGGACATTTTTGATGATGTGACAGTGTGCTTCTGCAGAATGGCTACTGCTGGAGCCATTGAGCCCAGGGTAAATTCCCATTGCTCGTTCCTGAGAGAGCGTTTGGGCACCACCTCCAGGTCCAGCATTGGTTCGGTTTGCTGGGCCCGGGAAGCCTTCCAGCGGCAGTGCAGATGTGACCAGAGCTCACCTCACCTCACTGGCAGCAGCCCCAGCATCCTTTTTTAATTAGAAGAGAGAGCCCTGATATAAAACTGTCTCTATAAAGTAAACTAAGCTTCGACACAGCAGACAATAGCACACACTGAAGAAAGGAAGACATGTTCAATAAATGCTCTTGGGAATAATGGAAATTCACATGGAGAAGAATGAAGGAGAACCACTATCTTTCACTATATAAAAATTAATTAAAGGTAGATACAAATCTTAAATGTAAAGCATGCAACCATAAACCTTTTACACAAAAATGTATGAAAAGCTCTTCTAGACATTGGTCTATCCAAAGATTTTTTACTAAGACCCAGAAGTTAATTTGAGCAACAACATAAATAAATAAATGGACTTGATTATATTAAACTGCTTCTGCACAGCAAAGGAAATAATCAACAAAGTAAATGGACAATCTTTAAAATGAAGACAATGTTAGCAAACTATATGTTCTTTTAAGGACTAGTATCCAGAACCCACAAAAACTCAAGGAATCATCATGGAAAATTCAAATAATCCCCCCATCTAGTGGGTAAAAGACATGAAGAGTTGCTTTTCTAAAGAACATAGACAAATGTACAGGAAAAAAAAAAGGGAAAAAGTGCTCAACCACACTAATCATCAGGGGAATTCAAATTAAAATCACAATGATATACCACCTTACCTTTGTCAGAATGGCTATTAGGAACAAGTTAAAAAAGAAAAGATACTAGCTTCGATGCTGAAAGGATTGCTGATACACCATGGGTTTGCAAATAAGTACCACCTCTATGGAAAATAGCATAGAAATTCCTCAAAGGAGTAAGTATTGATTTACCATTCAGACCAGTTCTGAATATCTATCCAAATGAAAAAAAGTCATTTGATTAAGAAGACACCTGCTCTTTAGTGTTTATTGTGACACCATTCACAATCACAAAGTGTGTAATCAACCTAAATGCCTGTCAATTCATAAAAGGATTAAAAAGTGTGGTATATGTATACTATGCAGTTCTGCTCGGTCATAAAAAGAAATTAATTAATGTATTTTGTGGCAATTTGGATGGAATTGGAGACAATATGCCAAAGTAAAGTGTCTCTAGAATGAAAAAACAACTCCACATGTATTCTCTAGTAATTTGGAACTAATCTATGGGTACATATGGGCACAGAGGGAAGTAAAAGTCACTGGAAATCCAGAAGGGATAAGAGGGGTATAAGGAGGGATGAAAGCCTAACTAAAGGTGCAATGAATACTATTAGGTGATAGTCACACTAATAGCCTGGCTTAACCATTATATAAGCTACCTATGGAACAAAACACTTGTACTCCCTCAATATTTTGAAATGAAAATGTATTTAAAGGAACACAGTAATTCAGACGTATATTTACAATGGCATTTATTTTATGTCTGCAAAGCTCATGAACGTAACAATGTGGTCAACATAGGGGGTGTTCGACATAAAGAACTGGGGCTAGTGTATTATTACATAAAGGTACTTCATGTCTGGTTTATAAAAATTAGGTCAACTTGTATACTTCAGTGATTGGGTACTTTGCCTTAAGCCTTTGAATTATTTGCAGTTTTATACAAAGTTCCATGTGTGTAACAGAGGTGATGCTTAGACTGGAAACTTATGAGTGTTAGAAAGTGAGGGTAGAAAAAAATACATATATAAAATAAACACAGCCATAAGCCAAATTAAAATGGATACGATATGTCTCCTCTAAGAATTGTGGGGGAAATTTAATTTCAGTCATTATGGGAGCTAACTTTCCATTCCCACCTTACATAAAGATCTTAAAGGTCTGTTATCAATTTCAAATGGAATGGACATCAGTGTCAGTGCTGACATGACCATCATTCAACCCTCTGGGCAAGAAAGAGCCTATAGGTCTAATGTGCAGACCCATCTGTTTTTTTTTTTTTTTTTTTTTTACCTTCAGGAGCACCTATTGTATCTGTTTCATTCATTTATTTCATCTAGTATTAAATCTGACTTAATATTCAGACATTATTTTAAAGTATCTTGTTTGCCTTTTATTTGTGCTAGAAATAGAACATTGGTCAAATACTATATGCTTGTACCAAAGCATCACATATACCACTCTGATGCACATATAATAATTAAAAGTTAATAGAAGTCTTTATTCTCTGTCTTTCCGTTGAAAACTAGGAGTTATTGTTGAGTATTTACGCTTCATGCTCAATTTTTTCCCCCAAAGTAGGGAAGAGACTGGGAACTTGGCCAACAGAACTTAAAGTCTAAATAAATTATTCAACCACAACTGAAAAACATAGCATTATATTAGAGAAATCAAATAATTTTAGTAATACAAATGTACCTTGGTGACCATCTGATATTTGCCAAGAATGATGAAATTCCCTCAGCTTTTGAAAGATGAGATCTGCTCAAAACAAATAAAAACCTGAATATGAATGATGTATGGCAGAGTATGTACGTACTTGCTACCTGCCGAATTTTGTGCTCTAAAGTAAAATACTTAAAATTTACTTTTTTTATGTCACAAGATTATTAAAAATGTTGATTAGATATGCAATAATAAATTTTATTGCATATGTAAAAATGTGCATGGGTCGTATTTTCAGAGAGAAATTCATATCTTTATCTACTTTAACTATTATGATAGCAGTACCTAGAATGACCTCCAGCCATCACGCCTCCTACAATTCATGCCCTTGGGTCGTATTCAGTCCTTCAGTGTGGGATGAACTTATTTCATTCATTTTTAGAGACTATAACCCCACAGAAATGATGAGAAGCCACTTCCGAAATTAGATTTTAAAAAGCTTCTGGCTTTCATCTTGGGCGCTCTCATTTATATGGAAAAACAGAATAGAGAATATGCAAGAGGGATTATTCTGAGATGTAAAAGGTGGTAATATCCAAGATTTTAGTATTGTGGGCTGGAGAGAAAACCTATTCATATCTAGGCTTATTTTATTTTATTTTATTATTTTTGAGACAGTCTTACTTTGTCACCCTGGGTAGAGTCCCACAGCAGTGTATCTCACAGCAACCTCAAACTCTTGGGCTCAAGTGATCCAATTGCCTCAGTCTCCCAAGTAGCTGGAACTATAGGCGCCCACCACAATGCCCAGGTAATTTTTAGAGATGGGGGTTCTTGCTCTAGTTCAGGCTGATCTCGAGCTCCTGAGCTCAGGCAATCCAATTGCCTTAACTTCCCGGAATGCTGGGATTACAGGCATGCGCCACTGTGCCTGGCCTTATCTAGGCATATTTTTATGAAATTGCATTGTTGGAAATAAAACTAGAATGTTTATTGGATCAACCTAATAAATGTTAGGAAAATAGTCAACTACAAAATTTGGTAAATTCAAAATCATATTATAAAAATAACTACAAGGATGTCAAGCAATATAACAAATAAAAAGGAAAATAATTTAAATCTATTACACGTTGTGACAGCATGTTTCTGTATACACTTAGGTTTAATGCGCTTAACAAAGACAAAGAATCTTGCACTGGCTTATTAAACAGTTATGTAAGTGTCAATTCAAGTGACGTTCTACTGATGATTTCTCTTGTACTTCAAAATCACGGATTAGAATGTAACAAAATTATAGTAATGCAAAATATTTTATATGTTAGCATATACATTTAAAAATGTGTAACACTATACGACTGCGAAATTAAAAAGATAAATAAAAATAAGACTGGAATACGTATGCAAAAATTCTACATAGAATGATGATAATGATAATAATTAGGCTTTACAGAACTTTTTCAAAGATTATGACCTACATCAAAGTGGTACTTTCAGTATTATAAAGTGAATTTGTTTATGATCGATCTAAGAAAAATTTCCTAAGATATTCGCAATTTATGATGAATCACATTGAATAAAACCCCAAATACACAGCTATAAAGAATAACTAAGTGAACAAAGCAACAGAATATAATAGAAGCCTCTTCCTCAACCTGAGAAAAGATAATTTTTCTAAACTAACAACTCTTATCCATGCTGGCAGTATTATTTTCAAACTGAGAATAAATAAACTCGCTTACTATTATCACTCTTTAGCTTCCATTTGTTGGATTCACCCAATGCAACAAACATTACATATAAAATCCTCTTAGAAGACATGGTGGGAGAAAATATTCCTGAAAAAGCACCAACTGGAAAAATCAATTAAAGTAGCTAAGTATAACCTAAATAAGATTGTGAAGGGATTCTGATGAAAGCGACTGCAGTTTTCTGATATACGAGATGATCATATGGAGAAGGAAGGAGGCAGAAGGAGAGCGAGAGAGGGAGATAGAACACTCGCAAATGAGCCTGAGATAATAAATTCAATAATGTCTAAGATAGAGACAGATTATGCCAAAAAATGCATAGAAAAGAAAAACGAGAGAGCAAGAGATAGCAGGACAGCAGGAGAGGTACCAGGAGAGAAAATCGTAGGAAAAGTTCATGATTGGAAAAAAAATATGAAAGTAAGAGTAAATATATTCAATTAATGGGAAAAGGGTCATGTTTCATTTTCTTCCCAACAAGATTTTAAATTACGCAAATTTTATACTATATATCCATAATTATACAATTACAAACAATGAAAAATGTTTTGAGACAACAAGAAAGTAAGTTGCACATTTTATGTAATACATCACAGAATAGTTGTTTGAAATAAAAAAAATGGCATGAGTTAAAAGACATGATTATCAGGATTCACACTTGCACATCAAGACAGGAAATTATAAGACTGTAGAGATTTATAAGATGCGGTGTTGACTTAGTAAACATTCTCAGTTCAGTTTGCAAAGTTTTAACCTAGTTGCATTATTAACTTACATGAAGAGGCAGAGGTGGAAATGAGTTTGCTCAGGTAGGCGTTCACACCCAGAGCTGAGGATGTTATTAGGCGTAAGTACACAAATACGGCTTCTCATTTGGAGCCTCAGTTCGAGTTAATTTGGTTTATGGCTATGCTTTAGAGAAATGACAGTCTTCAAATAGAGATTAGATGCACTGTAATAAGTTCTTTACTGTAATTTAATACTTTCTAGGAGGATTTGATTTCCCATTTGGTTCATCGACTGGCTCTATTTATCAAGATGTATGCAAGAATTTTTGTAAACAAGTTACAATCACCCCCACTGAATGAACTTTCAAGGAGACATTTACAGGAATATTTATAAGCATATAAATACTGTGAAGGACACGGCATCATGGCTTCTCTGCAACCTCACATCTCAGACTCATAAAAGGATCTCAGGATGATATATCCATTACTGGAACTACTTGTAAACTTTATGGAATAATTCTAAACTGCAAAAAATATAGAAATGCCAGGTTATGAATGAGCAGAACTATTCAACATTCAACTTGACACAGGAGGAATAGCCTCAACTGTTCTATTTCAAAGCATTCAGAATATTTGCTGTCTAATGATAACACCTAGATGAGACAGCCCCAGGTGGAGGCACCCAGGCTTGTCTCCCTCTACACCACTCTTTGCTATACGTTTACAGGGTGCATTGAGCCTGTGTTGCACGTTATTTAAAGTAGTTGTGTTAATCCTAATGAATGGATTTCATTTTCTGCCCTTATAAGAAAGTGATTATTTATGAAATACCCATAATGGCATTTTTAATGGCTTTTGATGAGTAAGAAAATAAAATTAGACAATGATTACTTTTGAATGAGCTTTAAAGGTAAAGAAACTGAAAAAAAGGAGGCCAACATCCCGTATAAGTCATTTCAGAAATGTTATATTTTAAATACCCACAGAGGATTGCAAGTGGAAATGTGCAGACATGTAAGATCCAACTGAGTGGGGATACACACTTGGAGTTGATTTAAAGTCAGTAAATATTTGATATATTTCACTTTCTTAAATAGCTCCAAAGTAACTTAATGCAGCATATAGTCAGGTCCTTATAAGAATGATTTAGCTAGGATTTTATACCAGAAAATAAAAGAAACTACTGATTAGAAAGATTGAGAATGGGACCATCATATATTATAAATATTTATGCTTTTCTAAAATGCAAGACCCAAGGAAGAGAAAATGAAAGTTAAGTAAATCTATTCTGAATATTTTCCTATAGCCTTGGAAATCATTCCATTTCATTGCAGAGCAACGAGCGTTTTTTATAATGTAACTCCTCAGATCGTATTCAACTTTCAATATGTTTTTTAACCTGTATCTCTGGGCTCCAAGGTCTTTGACATGTGGCTCTTCTGAAAATGTCTGTCCTGAAAATGAATAATCCTCTTTTTTATTTCAGCTTCCTTGGAATAAGTGTAATAGAGTAGAGGGAGAGAAAATGTCACAAGAGCACTGAGTGTAGAAGAAACTTAATGAGGAAACACAGTGGTGAGTGGAGAAAGGAGTTGGAACTAAAATAAGAGACTGCGGTCAATTTCTCCTACTCTACTTTGCCTGGAAGAAATCTTGTTAATTTCTCTTGTGACAAAGTAAAAAATTTAACAGTAGGTTTTACAAAGGAATCCATTTTACCATGTATGTTATTAAAAAATAAAATAAAGCATTATTCTTTATTATAAGTGAGAAATGGAAATTTGATAACCTCTCCTTAAGGATTATTTTCTGTATATTAAATCTATGTGATGAAATTGGAAAAAATAGCAGTATAGCAAAATTATAAACATGAAAGTCAGCATAGAGTTGCTCTTGTGATAAAGAAATTATAATAATAAAATATATGATGTGATCACAATTGAGAGAAAGTGAAATTATTCAACACTAATTTATATACCCATTTTTTTAAATCAAAGAAAACATATTCTATATACAAAGGAATAAATGCAACATAGATCACAGCACCACAGTTTGGAGAGGCACCCTGTGTATTTGTTTTCAAGGGGCTGCATGGACTGCCCCTTCTTCTAATGAACAGGTGTGGGTATGTGCAGGTGGGTATACCAGGAACCAGGCAGACCTGTGAATAAACTTTCTGGTTGATACATTTGTCGTATTTAACATTATCATTCATAACTCTCCCAGCTCTCATGCATAAAATGCCATCTTTCTAATCTCAAGGTAATTGCTATGGAAAATCTTTGGAGTCTTAGCTCCTCAATGACACTACGTAGTGATTCTTCCTTTTCACCAGAATGAATGCAACCAGTAAATCATGAGTATAGGCAATGATCTGCCAATCCTCTGCTCTCAGCAGTCTCATCTCTGCCTGGCATCAGTAACATTTAAAATGCTTCAAATAGTGACTTGCAGAAATAAGAATTTAACTCATAAATATCATCTCTCAGGACTCCTCTAGGATCCCTTTTTAGTTCATATTTCATGATGCCATTTTAGTCATTATTCTCAATGTATAATTACTATATCATTGTTATTGATGTGCGATGAGTAGATAGTTCTGCTAAGAAATTTTATTTGGCATATGGGTGTAGAGCTTAATATATTCCTTAAAATTAAATGAAGTTTTAAAATTGTATTGCCAGTTTTACTCAGCCTCAAGGATGATTGTTTCTGAACAAAGTATTCCATGCGTACACTCACTCTCCGTATCTGTCCTGAGCGAAAGAGAGAGAACATCCAGAGTTTTTCCTCACTTTCTTTTTTGTTTGCCTTTTTGTGGTGGCAGTGGGGAGGACGGAGCATCCTTTCATGCTCATTTTCATATTTGTGGATTGGAAAATATATATATTTGTGTTTCCAAAGGTGTTAGTAAATGCTCACATTGATGGACATCAAACTGATGATATGTTTTGAAATGTCTTCAAATTATGGAAACTCTCAGCCAGTGCTTCCTCAAAAGATGCAGTTGTAGATTTGAAAATTAACTTTCAATTATCTCCTTTCCTACCGCCATCTTGGTCATTGTTACGTGGTAGCCTGAGTCTCACGAACTTTAAGAAAGTTAAAAACAAATAAATAGCAACAAAAGACAAAAAATCCTTTCTACCATTAGGCAAAAACTAAGTAACACAGGACATGTCTGGATATTATTGAGAATTGCTGTTGAAAAAGAACGGGAAGTTTGGGAGACCATTTGATTGGCTATCTTGGTGTCCTGAATTCAATCCCAATAAAATAAAAAAAATTACCTAAGTATGTTCTATTCCAGAACAAAATAGCTATCTCAAGATCTGAGAGATGCTAAAATAGAAACTGTAAGGTGGAAAGTAATTTATGATTTCTAAAATAACGCTGAAAATGGAAAAAGCAAAGCAAAACAGAAAATTAAAAAAATCAAGTCACGATCTTTCATTGAACAAATGCCGGATTGATGAGAGTGGCAACATCTTGGAATGGATAGCTTTATAAGTGGTTTCTGAGTTGATACAATGTATTGGGTATTGGTTAAAAATTGGTCCATGGTATGAATCATGCAAAATTAACTCAATATTTACACATATAACATATAAAAAGATTGTAATATTTAAATAGCTAGATGAAGCATAGCTTTATTTTTTCTTCATAAAGGAAATGGAGACATAAAGTTATGATAAACATCCATAAAACATTGTTTTCTTCAATACATAAAATAATTGTACTATCTTGTAATAAATGATGTTATTGATGATGAAGAATATAAAAATGGTGAAAATGCAGAATGCAGAAAGTTTTTTTGTCTTTTAATAATAAGCTGTAACATTAAATAATTTTAAATAAGTAAGTGTGGGGCTTAAGCAGAATGAAACAAAAGTCAATGATAAATGTGGGATTAATGCCTACACTACAGAATAGTGGCAGTGGAAATGAGAAGATACTCAGAAGCAATGAAATGTATAATATTTGGCTATAAAAAGTTATATTCTTTTTATTTAAAATTATAGTAGTACACAGTTTTATAACAAAGGAATTAGAAAATGTTTAATAAAGATGCAATATTGATATTTGCATTGTCCAAACACCTGCTGTTAATAAGCAAGTAAAAACAGACTCAATGCAAAATAATTGGCGAAGGGGTTGAATTCATTGAAAAGGCTACCAAGAGATCTCCTGCTTTCCAATAGACTGACATATACTCAGTCCTAGAGGTTATGAAAGAAATCCAACAAAAATATTGATGAAATATATTTCTTTTTATATGAAAAATTAGATATCTAATACCCCGTGCTTGCAGAAATGCAATAAAATAGCATTTTTGCATGCTGTTGTTAAAAATGTGTATTGGTAAGGTAATTTTAAATCAATCTGATAAGAGGTATTAAAATAAAAGTATAAATCCTTTAGTTAAAATCCCATTTTATAATGTCATCAAGCCACACGCAATAAAAATGTTTCCAGTCCATGAACCCCTGTATCACTCTCCCTCCGGAGAAACCCTAACTGCCCCCTTCTATCATCGCCTGATTCAGCAGAAAGCAGTTAGATCGAGTCTTAGCCCCTTTTCCCTAACAGCAGGCAGAGTTTCTACTCAGAGAGGGAGAACTGATGCAGGACATCTGGCACCCTAGCCAGCTCAGCGGAGCCAGTGGACCTGCCACCTCCTCCTTGGGGGTGTTGGTGCTGCGGCAGCCAGCTGAAGAGCCAGTGGGCTGGATGACAGGCAAGGAGGGGGACCTACAAAGCCCACCAGAGGCTCCAATAGCCAAAAAGGCTAGACAACTGCTGAGGAGACACCTGTGCCTTAGTGTCTCCTTCACTTTATACTTCGGACTAATTGTGGTACCCCCATTTCCTATGCCTAGGTCAGTTTCTTGTGAATTTCCTAGGCCTCAATTCCATGAATGGACTGTATCCATTCATTGATACACTCATTCACCTTGCCCCCGGTGGAAGGGACTGTATTCATTAGTTTCCTGGCCAAGGAACCCATACACCTATATATACCCTGAGACTAAAGGCCTAAAGGAGGAGACAGGGAAAGACCGGGAGAGAAACAGAGAGAGTTTCTCTCTCCCCACTTGAATTCTCTCCCTCTACCAGGAGCTTTAGTGTTTTCTGTATTCTTTTTTGTAAATAAATTCTGTCTTACCACTGGGGGGTGGGGGAGGAAATAATGTAATGAAGAATAATAAAATACATGTATTTAAAAAAAAAAAAAAAAGAGGTGGAGCAGTCAAGAGGAAAGTATTCCGGTAGACAAAACACACATGCAAATAAATCTTGGACTCAAGAGAGAAAATTCCAGAACTGGTAGTTGTTATATTTTCCTTGAATATGGATTTTGCTCTGTGACCCCATTCTAAGGATTCCTGGAATAATCAGAAAGTGTATTACCAATAGTTAAATAAGAATGTGGTATTGTTTGCAGTTTAGATTTTTTTAGATTTTAGATTTTTTTAGGCTCTGCAGATGAGACAACAGTGACCCCCATATCCCCATTTTGTCTTTGATGTGCTTTAGCACATATTCACGTGTTTAGCACAGGTCCATGCTTGAGTGTGTTTTTAATGGGATGAGATGGGAGATGCATTTCTTTCATATTCACTTCAAATTTAGAAATGATCTCACTTGATAACCTCTCCATTTCCTTCCACATCTTCGGTTAGAAACTGGTTTCTTTGCAAAGATTTTTTTTCCTAGTTGAATGACATTTCTTATTCTAAAAACATTATTCCTTGGTGAGTCTTAGAAATTGGGTTGCAATAAATAATTCCACTTAGCTAAGATGCTCAAATAACAAAATTTGAAACTGTTTAAGCAAAAGTAGGGAACTTATTTTAAAGTGTCTATAACTGTGGCTGGAAGGGTTAAAAATCACTGGGTAAATAGGAATTGCAGAAATCATTGCAATTAAAAGAATTAGTGCAAGCTTAGTAATTGTCCATAAAGGTGTTAGCACAAATGTAAAGGCCAAATTTTGCAACACAGTAAATCACAAAATAGGAAAAATGGTATTTTTTTCTCAATATTCATTTTTTTCTCAATAATCACTACGGCTTCAGCAAAGACAAGAGTGAATCCACATAACTCTGATCTACCATTGGAGATTCTTAATATTAAAGCTTATTTGTTTCTGAAGCAAAATTCAAAGAATTATTGTACTAAGTTCACATCGTATTGAGCTATTTTTCCTATATATCCTAATGTTCTATTTAAAATGTAGTGTTCTATTTGAAATATTAAAATACCTTAAATCCATCACCTTTCCTTCTATAAGTTTCTTAAATCCTAATTGGAAGAGTCTTAGTCTGATAAAAAAGAAAAAAGTCCTATTTATATTGATATAATATATGCATATTTTTATTAATGATATCAGAAAATTCCATGGAAACAGAATGTTTCTAAGTTGAATTCTAATGAAGGGCCAAATGTATAAAAATTACTTATACATTGATTAAAAAAAAAGTCACTCACCTAACATAATCTTTTTCTACAATGATCTTAATCTCCACAAAGTGGGACTCTTCTCTAGTGGAAAACTCAACAGTTACTGAATACTGAATACAGAAACTTTCCCTAAGATCAAAAAATTCTTAAGCATGGGAGTTACATGATGAATTGGAGATGTGATATGCACATTCTCCCACTAAGACCTAATCAGAAAATAGAATCTCTCTCAAAGCATACTTTTAGTAGACTGGCCTAAATTTGTACCAGTGATTTGAGAGATACAATTCTTTATGCTTTAAGTTTAGGAAAGTAGTAGGAAGGAGTCAAGTTTTCTCAGAGAATATTATCTGAAGGGCTCCTGAAGATTTACGGTAGAGAATCAAGCTAGGAATTGTGTTTCTAAGTTAGTGCTTGCATATTTACCCTGAAGTTCAACCTTGCCTATTGTGAATCTACGCTGTCCCCATTTGAGGACCAGTATGTAATGTATATCCACATGGAATTCAATGTAGATAGAATAATAACTACTTCCTCCCTTCCTAACCTCCCCTGACTTTGCTGCTCTCCATCTCCAGAGCTAAACATTTCTTGTCCTTTTCTTTTATCCCACAAAGCTCCAGAACAAAATCCCATGATTTATAATTGAGCTTTAGTGACCATTTGGAGACAATGGAGGATAGAAGATGAGCAGCACACAACTTTCAGGTCGATGTCAAATATTATCTTAGAAAGCCTTGATTAGTTCCCTGACTGGGTTACCGCTCTCCACAGCTCCAGCTGCCATTAGAACATTCATGCCCCGTTATATATCAAGATCTTTCTTATCATTTTACCTTTCAGGTTCCCAACACACTTTTATCAGAATCAGAGAAGCCCTGCATATGACAGGAAACAAACAAAAAAATTTTTCAGTTACATTTTCCATATACATTAATATCATAGACATTTTCTTTAGAGTTATTTAGTTTTAATTATTTTCCCTAGCATAAAACTAATTCTCTTTTTAAAAGAATTTTATTTTATTCATCATGTTTTAAATGTTCCCAGGCAAAATTGATCAAACTATATTCTTGTGTTAATGTTTCTTGTGTGCCCCTACCCATACTGTAAAGAGTAGGTGACACTAAAGTTAATATATAGCATGGACATTGTTGTCTACTAACCCAAGGCAGCCAAATGAAAAACTCAAATATGACAAAAGAACAACAAAAAATCCATTCTAGTTCCTAAGGAGAAGAATTCATAATGAATATCTTCCTTATTTTGGAAGCACCATTGTTTCTCTTTTTTTGTTGTTAGGATAGTGGCATTTAATTGGGAAAATATAATCTTGGCTTGAAAAAAATATTTTTTAAGGGTGTCTAACATTTTTTTTTGAGACAGAATCTCACTATGTTGCATTAGATTTGAGTACTGTAATGTCATCATAGTTCACAACAACCTCAGACACCTTGGTTCAAGTGATCCTCCTGGTCAGCCTCCCAAGTAGCCGGGATAATAGTAACCACAACTTGAACTAATTTATTTCTATTTTTAATAAAAATGGGTCTTGCTCTTGCTCAGGGTGGTCTTGAACACCTGAAAAGGATCCTCCTGCCTTAGTTTCCCAGAGTGCTAGGAATGCAGGCATAAGCCACTGTGCCTAACAATCTAAAATTTCTTGGGATTAGCTGATGAGTTTATATAAACCTAAATTCATAATACTTCTATGGATTCTAGTCTTTATTTTATAATATTTGCTGATTCTTTATTGTTTTTATACATTCACTTGGAATAAAATTTAAAAGAATGTTAATTTTCTAAGGATATGAAATAAAAACTTGTTAACTTGCTTGGGTCACCACTATCTGGAGGCATAAATGGAATCAGATAGTAACACTATTGACTTATTTCTTGCACATAAACCCAAGGCTAAAATCATCTGCAGATTTCACTTGAGGAAACAATTTCTTCCTCAGGGCATTTTGGCATTTTGGCAGAGATCTTGAGTTGCTTTTTCCTCTTCTCTTTTGGCTGTACTCCCTGGGGCTCAGAGCAGAGCCTATCCATTAAGATCAGATGCATGTAATCACGATCAATTTCCTGCAAGTCTAGAAGGCCTGGGCACTCAAGATGCTGGGCCTTACATTTTTTATTTTGTTTCCAAAGCTAGTGTTTTTCTGTCTGTAATAGCAACTAAATTCCAACCATGTAGAGGAGAAGAGAGAAATGAAACTCCTCTCAGGTTTAAGAGTATTCCCTGTTTGTCTGGTTTCTGTTCCTTTAAGTGAATTTTCTGCAGTTCCAGTTTCTCTAGTACATGGAATGTGATGAAAGCTGTGGGAACCCGGACTCAACCCAATGCACCCTTATTTGATGCCACAAATCTGAAGAAATGTCACTTTATTTCAAATGTCAGTATCCAGTGTTTCATGACGAACAAATCTGCCTCAGAAAGTCCCCAAAGTGCCTATAACTGGCTGTTGCTTATTTAAAGCCTCAGCTGTGAAAAGATATTTTCATTTTTGTTGGCACTCACTGTATTTGGAGCTGGAAGGATACCTGGAACATTAGCCAACTGTGTATGAAATAACAAAGGAGTGGAAGGAGCTTTTTCCTTGTCCACAGAATAGATAGATTTATAGACTTACACACATACACATGTGTGGGCATTGTATATACTATATGTATACACACATGTATATGCACCTATTGTACCCATGATTATAAAGATCTTGACTAAAACTAAAATGTTTCTTGAAAAATCATGCATTTTAATACTTCAGTGTCATTTTTTTTCCTTTTGGAACTACTTTCCTAGACCTACAATTTTTTGATTGTGCTCTTAGCTTTCTATCAAGAAGGACGGTTTTAGGACGAACGTGGTGGCTTATGCCTATAATCCTAGCACTCTGGGAGGCTGAGGCAGGAGAATTGCTTGAGCCTAGGAATTTAAAACACTTGTTTCTACTAAACATATAAAAAATAAGCTGGGCATTCTAGTGGGCACCTGTAGTTTCAGCTTCAACTAGGCTGAAGCAGGAGGATTGCTTGAACCCAGGAGTTTGTGAGCTAAGCTGATGCCATGGCACTCTAGTCTGGGCAATAGAGTGAGATTCTGTCTCTAAAAAAAAAGAATGAAGATTGTAAAACTTGCCTTATTAAATACATTCTCCATTTTTATAAAACCATTCCTTCAGAGATTTTTCCATTGTATTATTCAATTTCTCTAATATACAGATTTATGCAATATAGCACTAGGTAAAAGCGTGTCTCTGCGTGTAATTGGTATTATATACAATGCGGATTTATAAGATATTTTTCCTTCTTCCTTCTTGTTTGCTAGGAGACTCACTGCTCAATTTTAAGCTTGCCTGTAGTTACGATCCTTAGCTCGTGCTTTCTCATAAAGCTTCTAGATTATCTTAAGTAACCAATGGCAATTACAATTATTATTGTAATAGAGAAGTTTTCTTTCCTCTACCAAACTCAAGTAGATTTCAGGACAAGGTATGTGGTGCCTTCATAGTCGTTCTGGAGCATTGCAGGGAAGCATCTTTGCTGGGTACCTGGAAATTGTCAAAATATGAGAAGTCATGGCTCACACCACATGGTTCATGCCTATCAGCTGGATAGTTGGTAAGCCTGGTGAAAACAACTAGAAGTCCTTATTCATGGAAAGATTAGATGATTGACTGGCCCAGGTTGTTAGTCCAGGATACGTTAATTGTCTATTTATGTGAAAATGCACAGTCCTCTATTAAGAGTTCCAAGGCAAAAGATCTTCTGGGAGTGTAACCAGTTACCCTTGCAATAGAATTTCCCTGGGCCAAAATTTCACTCTTCTTTGACAGTTATCTGCTTCTCAAAACAATTTTCTGGCTGAGACGCCCATCACACTCCAATTCCCTGACCTCTCTTTTCCTTCTTTTACATCTTTCTGGCTTCATGCACTCATCTTTTTATGCCTCCTGACCAAAAGCTCTGTTCTTACTTTTTTGCTAATTGCCCTAAAGTCCTGTTAAAACCTGACCACAAATCAGCATCAGAAGATCCTTGATATCAGAGAAGACTCAGCCTTCAGGAACACGGCCAAATGACATCTGTCTCTGAGAAGTATGCATTTTCTATTAAACCTGACAAAACTATCTCTCCATTCTAGGGTGGTTTAAATCAATTCTTATAATGGAACAAATGAAAGAAAATAAGTTTGATTTTCATATGCAAATAGTTTGAAGATTAAAATTCTGCTGATTTCTAAGGATCATTAGTGCATTACAGTGTAAAATTAAATTTTGTGTATATTACTTTCATCCCCATAAAAAATAATGTTATCATTATCCTCAATATGCAGATAGGAAAATAGAGGCTCAGAAAAATGGTAACTGATCAGGAACCAGAAAGAATAAATTGTCAATGTAGGTATTGTGATATTTTCTCTTTTTATTAATGTCTAATCCATACAGTACACTTCTCTTTTTTTGTACAGTACCCTTCTCAAGTGAACTCTGTCCCTCTCTCACTTTGTATTACTGTTGCTTTAGTACAGATTGTATTTGTTTTCTTTGGTTCTATGTCAACTCTTACCGGCTAATTACTTTGAAATAAGATGCGCTAAAAATCTCAAGATCTCCAAAGGGTGGTGTTTCACGTAACAATGCAAATTTCACCAATATTGGTAATCAATAAAACGTCCAAGCTGCAATAGCTGGTGCACTATCTGGAGAGAATGCACATATCATCAAATTTGTTCCTTGACTGTTTTAAATGTGATTTCATGGTTAAAATTTGTCCTTAAGTAATATCCCCCAAACCTGCAAAACTTATTATGTTTCATAAAGCAGTGAATCAACCCCATGGAAATTCAATCTTAATTCTACCCTTTCATGAGGTGTTTACTCATACGTTTTAATGGAATGGATCCATTCCATTTTAGTCTTCATCATTACCTTAAGAGACCTTAAGCAAATGACTAAAAATGTCAAGTAATTAAATATCTGGTTTTTAATGTAAGACAAATCAGTTAATGCCTGTGGTTGCACCATTCGATCCCTCCTAGTGTTCTGTGTTTAACCTTTCATCTAGGTCAGACATAACCTTATCCTTCGTTTAGCAGCCCTTGGACTTTCATGTCCCCAAGGCCACCTGCTAGAATTGCTGGATCTGTGGTTCAGGTCGGAGTTTACAGTCTAATATCTCTCTTGCTCTACCTGGAATATAATACAGCTGAAGGAAGGAATACTGATATGTGTTTAACCTCAGCTGAGACTTTTAAAATATTTGGGGGCCGCAAACAAAGTAATAGAGAAATTTGTCCCAGACCTAGCTTGAGCCCAGACCTAGCTCGAGTCCTTTTCATGGAGAGAATGCTATCTCATCTTATTTTTATGATGGGATATTTATACCTCTTCTTCATTTTCTCCCTGAAGTTCTTAGATTTTTCAAGTGTTCCACTAACCCTTGAAACATTGAAAAACAAAGTGTTTTATCACTTGTGCTTAATGCAAATGAGGGAGATGTGCCCAAAGTACAAAGCCAAGTGGGGAAACAATTTTTTTCTTCACCATCCTGAAGCCACTGTGCCTTTAATGTCAGTAACTAAGTTTTTCCCCTACTAGTGAGCAGCTGTCTGAGCAAGTATTACACAGATGCCATTTTAATTCTGGAATTTTCCTGGAAAAAGTAATAAAGAGAATTCGTTTTTTATATTGAATTTGCTGGAAAAAAATCCCTTTTTCTATTGAATTTGCTGAATTTGAAGTTTCTGCTGGTCATTTTCTCATTATAAGAAAATATATTATCTTAATAAAATATAAAAAACAATAAAGTAGACCTAGAAAACAATTCAATTGAAAGTATAATATGTAACCATTAATAAAACCTATCTTTGTACTTTTTAAAAGAATAAATCATTAAATTCCTTTTTGTATAAACTGATTTAATTTGATTTGAGGGATTTATTTTTGTTTTTATCTTTGATAAGCAAATGATTCTTGACATCATTCCACTCAATGACCCAGAGAATTTTAGTTCAGAGCAGACTCTTAACCTGGGATTGAGGGCAAAGAACAACTTGCTGAAGAACAACTTTCTAATTTTAGTTCAAGCTCTATTTGGCAATGGTATAAATTGTATTTTCTAAGCTTCTATTTTGATCCCAATTAGATTTGCTGATTCTATTTTCAAATCAAATTAGAGATAAGAATTAATTAGGACTTCCAAAACTTCTAGCATTTCATGACTCTTTTGATTTACATCTTGTGAGGAATGAGTAGTATAATTTTTTCTCCCCATCTTAGAAACCTACAATCTTCTCTGCCTAGGGTGGCTTACCTGGGCCATTATACCTATTTGCTTTAGTGGAAATACTACAGTTATCTTTTTTTTTTTTTTTTTTTTTTTTGGTTCTTTTTTAGATCTGTGGTTCTTAAGTTTATTTTTGTCATCTCAAGGTCTGAACACTGGATCCAGTCCAGGTCAGTAGGGCTATGTGGTGCCTCTGGTGTCTGTCTCTGCCTCCTGAAGCCCTTTGCAATCTCTAAAAGGCTAATGCCACAGTTTCAGAAGAAGAGTAAATTCACAAGAATTAGGAAAGATTTGGGACCGTAGTTGATGATATAAAATTCACTGTACCATCTACAATCTTCCTTAGCTTATAGGAAATAAATAAAAGAAGCCACTATGTTCTGGCTTCAGAGAAATAATAGTGTTGCTGGTGAGTTTGGTCCCATTGTATATTTTCTATACCTTGATTTCCTTCAGAGATCTTTACCCTGGTCTTATTCTAAGGACTTATCATATTCTTTTTTTCTTTCTGGGAATGGTATTTAGACCTTTGATTTTGAAACCAAATTTGGACTCTCGACTCTGGAACCCCATTATCTTCAACAAATTGTTCTCTGCACTCAATGCCAGGGTAAGGGTCTTTCCCCGAAGCCTGGATGAGAGTGTGTAACTGTGTGGGACTGTAGGAGGTGCAACACTGGCTGGTTTCTCCTCTTTGCTTCCCTTCTGTAGGCCAAATTTGTCTTTGGCTTTGGCTCAATTCTAATGTCTCCTCAAGTTCTGTTTTTTCTCCAATTTGTACCTGGCTCTTCAATTCTGAAACCAGATCTGGATTCTTGACGCAACGGTGTTGGTTTTTAAAGCAAGTTCTTCTTTGGTGGCAAAATCTGGGTAAAGTTTTTGAGTGAAGGTACCAATGGGGATTTTCAATTGATAATCTGTGATTTGGGTGCAACTGCACTTGAGATTTGTTGCTCTGGTTTGACTAGCAGAGCTGTCGTGGGCCGTGCTGGAGGGGAGACAGGAAACCCAGAGGCTCAGAGAACTGACGATGGAGCAGCTAAAGTCTCTACAGTTATCTTTTGCCAAACAAAACACAGTCATGAGGCATACTTAAACTAAAGAATCATTCCTTGTTTATCTGCAATTCAAAGTTAACTAGGTTTCCTCTATTTTTATTTTTTAAATCTAGAAACTACTCATGTGCTCATATAGCCATATGAAAAGGCTGTCACTCTGTCTTCACTGGATATAAATGCAAACCTTAATTATAGACTCAGTTCCACTATTATTCATACTGACAAGATTGTATCTGACTACTGCTTTCATTTCTATTTGTTGTGTCTAAAAGAGCCTTCACTGTGGAGCATTCAAGGAAATGAGAAAAGGATAGGTAAAAAGGAGATTCTTGGACTTTGGGGGAGCATATACTTTGGAGAAAAGAAAATTAAGGGATGGAGGAGAAATGTCATCACATGACCAAATGTCTTAAATGGAATAGGTGTCAACTATTTTTCCCAAATATGTCATTTTAATCATAGGGAATGTTATGGGATATCATGTTAGATTTTATCACAAATCTAACTAGAAAGAAAACTAGTGTTATAAGAAGCACAACACATGGAATGAAATAGAATAGATTTCTGCTTGTAGAGAATGCTGGTTTTTGAGGAAGCAAACTATATGTTGAGAACATTATAAAAGACATCTTCCTATTATTGTTTTCTTCTGGTGGATCATGGAAAATAATAATGGGACAGCCACAGACCTGATGGAGTAGAGAGAGAGTGAAAAATTTGGGGCAGACAGGAGAATGGTTCCCACAGAAAGACATATTTATAAAATTCTAGTGAAAAATGGACAATGAAAAATTTGTCACAGCAGGACAACAGAGGCTTTTAAGAGAGAAACAGACTAATATTAAATTTTAAATTATTTCCTGCTCCTCAGTAGAACACAGATTCTCTCTTATGTCACAAAATCTTGTCTAAATGAGGCACATGCACAAGTGGTGTGTTAGTGGAACTCTGGACTATCAAGGGAGAGAAGCTGTGGTTACACGTGGAGTGATACTTGAAAAGAGGTGAGGGAAGTCACAGGAACTTGAGAGAAGAAGAGGTCATAAAAGAAACTAGCAGAGAAAAAAAGCAGGACAAAGTTGGGAAAATTCAGTGACACATAAAGGCTTGGAAATTTAATATGCAGTGATGCACAATGTGGAAGACAGCGTCTCCAACTTTTTATTTTTTTTAAGAATTATTTCAGAATGGAAAAATACTGCACTTGGGGATACACCATGGCCATGAGGATAAGCATTATAATTTTTGGAACTTTCCAATAATGGGACTCATTGTTTTTTGTAGCACTGGAAGCCTTGAATTTACTCAGGCTCATCTGGCAAGACCATTAAAGAAGCATCTTAGATTGGGTAGGGGAGTAGCTGAAGGATTTCTACTACCATTTACATTCTTCAATTTTCAATTACATCCCCCACAACCTTGTACATGGCTACTGTGTCGTCATTCACTACACTGTGTTCAAATTGCCAGAGCATTCTCACATGGATTTTGAGCATCTTGAGAAATTAAGTATTCTATTTTATACCTTGATATCACTTATAACACAATATTTAAAATAATGCAGTGGAAAGTAAGTGAATAACTTAATTATTAACTATGTAATGGAAATAAATAACTTCCTATAATTTTAATTGAAAACAGAAGAAGAAAACATACAGGCAAAGAAATAAAAATGTAAAATCAAAACACTATGTTCAATTTACTCCACACTTAAGATATGTCTATAGGATAAAGCAATTCTAAAACAAGATAATGATTTCATAGACTAACTTTAGAAGATAATGATTAAAAATTACAGGAAGTGATATCACAGGGGAAGTCTAGGGAAGATGGCGGCAGTGACAGTCTGCTAGTTCATCACTCTCCAGTCAGCAGGTGAGAGGGAGGGAGTACTGGACCTTTCGCTGTGTGAATTGTCAGAGTGGACGGGCACTGGGCGACGCACAGCGATTTGGTGGATTGTTGTGTTTGAAATTTAGTTCATAACTGTGGAAACTTCTGTAAACTGTTTCCCCCTGCACGGCGGAGGGGCAGCTGGCCCCTCCCACAGGGAGGACAGCAGGTCGCAATTCACAAAACCTAATTGGGAAAAAAATTGCACCAAAACGTGGATCTCAGAGTTTGACAACCAGAAAGGCGCGCTGCTAGGTCCCACGGAGACCCGCACGTCTCAGACGTGAGGCGGATACAAACATATGGGAATGCCCCAAATGGCAAGCGTCTTTTCCCCAGATCATTGGGAATAGGTGTTCTGTCTGTGCTATCCCAGGGGCAGAATCCTGGTGAGGTCTGACTGTGCAGGGGGACCAGGATCCTGTGGTGTGGAAAAGACACTTTGAGCTGTGGAAGGTGCCGTAGAGGGCCCCGAGCACTCCAGCTGGAGAAAAAGCCACAGGTCAGAGTGGTAGCAACAGACTGGCGG
>CAUYRH010019427.1:0-67867 GCA_963574655.1 Perodicticus potto
TTCCATGGATGGACTGTGTCCATTCATTGATACACTCATTCACCTTGCCCCTGGTGGAAGGGACTGTATTCATTTGTTTCCTGGCCAAGGAACCCATACACCTATATATACCCTGAGGCTAGAGGCCCAGAGAAGGAGACGGGGAAAGACCAGGAGAGGAACGGAGAGAACATCTCTCTCCCCACCTGAAGTCTCCCCCTCTACCAGGAGCTTTGGTGTTTTCTGTATTCTTTTCTGTAAATCAATTCTGTCTTACCACGGGGAGGGGGGGAATAATGTAATGAAGAATAATAAAATACATATATTTAAAAATTAAAAAAAAAATAAAAAAAAATAAAAAATAAAAAGGAAGTCAAATATGTTTCATTTTCTCTGCACTCAGCCTTTATGAAACATTGGCATTTAATTACTGTCCTAAATGGTCTGGAAAACTAAGACATTAGAATGAGCTGAGAGTCATATAGCTAAGGTTTTAGGTATTGCCAGACATTCAAAATGTGTCTTTTGGCATAAAATTGACCTGAATGCCTAGAATTGTATTACTCCAATAATTCATTTTCACTACTTTTTGAAAGCTGTAGGTGAGAAAAGAAAATGCAAGAGATGTTCAATATATGTGTTAGAATTTTGAAAATAACTAGTTTTCTTCTTTGATGATATCATAACTTAATTCATTATTATTATTATTATTTTGAGACAGAGTTTCACTATGTCACCCTCGGTAGAGTGCTGTGGCGTCATAGCTCACAGCAACCTCAAACTCTTGGGCTTAAGCGATTCTCTTGCCTCAGCTTCCCAAATCCATAACTATACAGGGGGTGTCTGGACAGCCAGTTACCAAATTTTTCTCCCTGACTACAGGCGCCTTGCCTCAGCTTCCCAAGTAGCTGTGACTACAGGCGCCCACCACAATGCCTAGCTATTTTTAGAGATGGTTTTTCCGCTCTGGTTCAGGCTCGTCTTCAACCTGTGAGCTCAGGTGATCCACTCTCCTCAGCCTCCTGGAGTGCTAGGATCACAAGTTAATTTTTATTTAGATTTTTCTAAATTTTAGGTTACATAGCTAAGCACATTTGTCATTTCCTATTTTAATCCTGAGAAAGAAATGTTAATCTATGTCTATCTCCAGCAATGAACTTTTGGGGCATCTGTTGTGAGCAGAGGTTGTTAACATAACATTATGGGACTGCTGGAGGACTTCTTTTTCTCCTCTTATTAAATATGTTTGAAAAAGAAATCTTGAGTAGAAAAAGCATTTAGTAAAATTACTAGGTCTGGTTAGGATAGTTGTGATAGCAACAGAGGAAAGGCGACTAATAAAGCAAATTTCTCTTGCTATATTAATTCATCTATGTTTAAAGCACAGCGTTGAGGGTCTTATTGTACAAGACAGGCAAAGACGAAGAATGGATTTGGAGACAATACACCTAAGTTCCTGTCCTACCTCGACCCATAATTACCTGTGTGAACTTGAGCAAGTTGTATTTACCTCTTAGAGTCTTGATTTGCTTCTTCTATAGATAGATTTAATAACTCCTACGCTGCAGTGCTGCTGTGAGGATGAGAGTTAAGGTGGACATCTGGCAAAAGTGAGGAATCCGTAAATGGTGACAATTATATTTTACAAAGAATAACACATGTCTCTTGAAAAGTAGATATTTATAAAATAATAATTTTGCTTTCCAAAAGGATACTTCACCTGGGTAAAAGTTTTCTTTTTCAGCAGTAAAATTGGCATAATAATTTAATGATTCCAGAATTTTATAAAACCTTAATGAAATAATGAATCTAAAGTATAACAGTGTCTGATAAAGGGCATACACTCAACAAATAGTTACCATTACTAAAGTTATTATTAATAATATTGTCATACACAAGCTTCCTTTCAACAAGAAACTCATTCACAAAAAGCAATTAAATTTGGGGTATTAATTATTAAGTAGAGAATCATATTGGCAGGATTGCTTAACATTCTGACGATGTTTTCAGCCACTAGAAGACAAGTAATCACTGATGATTTAAGAAAAAGAACACAACAACTTAAGGAAAATCAATGGATGTGCTCGTGAGTGATTTAAATTCAGTTTGCTTCAAATTTCCAGGGATATAACATTTTAAAAAAACAGGAAGTATAAACCACTGCCTGGAAGATATTGTCTATGTTGGGAAGAAGGCATGAGATTACGGTAATAGTCCTAGGCAGGTAAATAAGTATTAATTGAAAGACAGATGAGTAGATAGGGATGAAGAAAGTTACATAGATGATGAATACACAAATAGATACATAGACACATTGACAGATAGACGTCAAATGGGACTTTTTATCATCTTTAATGATGTAATTCTTAAGAGAAGCTAAGACTAGAGCAAAAATGACAAAATTTTAAGTTATTAATTCAGAATTTTGGGCATTGTTCTCTGTTATCTACATTTCTCAAGATAAGTTTTTAAAGGCATTAAAATTGTAAAAGTAAAACAGTCATATGCATGGGTATGTAACAGTCCAAAAAAGGCACTATTGTAACACAAAAAATTGCTCCTGAGACAGAGGCAGAGATTGGATTAGTGGGAAGACTGGGTTCAGGCAGAGGGGCCGACCAGCTTCACAGGGAAAAGGAGGGTTGTGTGTTCTCAAACTTGCCTGTCCCTGGCAGCTGAATAAATCTCCTCAGAAGCCATGCCCTTGGGTATCATTGGCAGAATCATCTTAAATACACCCATCACGAAGGAACCAGTTCACAGAGGTGACAGCACAAGGGGAGCCATGTCTCCTTGCTTCATGTTCTCTACTTCTTCAAATAGAAGAGGTCAGCTTCAGGTCCTGTGGATGACAGCCTCATTGCTTCACAGATGTAAGCTGCATTCTTGTTGCAGAGAGAAAAATAAAGCATCCATCTGCTAACAGTGACCCTAATCTTTCCTTGGAGGAATTTTTTTGGCTGATATCCGGACCCACAGATTGCTTTGAATTTGAAATAAACAAGATACAAAAAAGGTTGTCTAAGAAAAAGTAATACTAGCTGGTAGGTCAAATATATTTGATATATTTTCTTCTCCAGGAATTCCAATGAGTTTCTTAATTACTATATTGATTTCCCTTCATTTTTCCAAATACAATTCATATGTTTACACTGTTTTAATTTCTAGCAAGTTGGTTTTGTGCTACAATGAAATCCAAAACATTCCATTTATTTTTCAATTTGGGGTTGAATTAGTTGATTTGGAATAATGGCCTCAATAAAGTGGTTCCATGCCACCTGTCAATATTTTCTGCTGCCTTCCACAAGGTGTGAAAAGAAAATGTATCCATAGAAGTTGGGCATTCTCAGCTTTATCAGCAGCTTACTGACACTACCATAAGCTTCCACTTTCTCCCATTATAGACTAGCAGATATTTCTTTATAGCACATAAAAAAGGACTTTGTAGGTGTTCATTGTCTAAGGAAATTCAACATATAAAATAATTTTTTCAAAACATATATTTAACTGCAATTGTTTCTAATTTCTTGAGGCATTCATGGCGAGAACACTAATGAAGTAAAAAGGCATTGAAGGATTGATTGATTGATAAATAGGATAATATTAAAGTTACATAGATGATAAATACTCAGATGAGTAGACACATAGATACATATAACACAGATGATAGGCAGGTAGAATCAACTTCCTCTGTCACTTAACATAAGTGATTTATAACATTTGGTTACAGATTTGTTCTGTGAAAATACCTATTTCATAATGCAAGAAAGACATGTGAGTCAAATATGTTTTCGCTGTAGCCACTTTTGTGTCCTCAGCAGGAAACATTCCCACAGAAAACCAATACTTTGTCTCAGGGATGGCCTTTTAGGCATATTCGCAAGTTAGGACATGGCATTCCAACCAAGATAATTAGTGCTTCCATTCAACTCTGAAATTGTTCTTTAGCAGTTAGAAAATAGCACAATATTGTATAAGCTAATAGAGTTGAATTTCAAAGTGATGCTTTGTTTTGTTCAGGAAGATTCAACCTTATTAAAAACGTTTTTTAAATTGGTTTTTGCCACACTCAGAGTATTCTTAATTTGTTGAAATATTGCAATACTCAGACCTCAATCATCTTAGCACTTCTCCCTTTCCCCAGTGCTGTATACAATATGTGATCCTAAAATTCCTGCCCAGTGTGGTGATTTCTGCACTTCCTTTTTCTTTATAGTATATAATAAAATCACTCGCTATGTTCTTCTCTAGCTCATTAATATAAGATGAGGATCTTATATTTTTTCTTACTGCTTTTCAATGGCAAGTAAAATAGTAAATGAATACACTTTTCTGAGAATGTTTTAAGCATTTCTCATCAATTCATCAAATTTCATCCTCAATTTATGATGAAGCAATTAATACTGAAAGGAAGGGTCTCCTTAGTACCATTTTCCACATTGCAAGCTCATGAAGAGAGTATATTGACTTTGATGTAAAGGCAAGGCCAGAAAGGGAAGATCAGGGCAGTAAGAAGCAAATCAGAAGGAAGGCTCTCTTAGTCTCCTAACTGTGCAATTCTGTGTGTACAAGAGTAACAAAGCAAAATAGAAGACATCATTAGAAAAATTCAAAAGGTAAAATGAAAATCTCTTATACAAGGATTAAAAAGAAAGACTGGAAGTGAAAAGCAGCACCAAATGGAAAAATACACATTATTGAAAATATTGAAAATAGTAAATTTGGTTTCCAAACTTGCAAGTTTTTTTTTTTTTTGCAGTTTTTAATTTTTTTTGCAGGGGCCAGGGTTTGAACCTGCCACCTCCAGTATATGGGGCCAGTGCCCTACTCCTTTAATTGTTTGGCACACCTCTTGTGCATTTGTTTTTTGTTTGCTCATTATTCACACATATTAACATTCACCAAGAGCATACTGTGTGTAAATCCATGTCCCAGGAAATGTAAGAAATATTAATAAAAGAGAATATTCTTTCTGTATCAGTCTCCTCATTGCAAAACTGAGAATGAATTGGGTGAACTGGTCTTAGATACTCTGAGAGTCTCATCTATATAGTAACAAAGATATTAATCAAGTAAGTTAACCCTTGTTGATACTGAAGATAATTACCAGCACTCTTTAGTAAAATGTCATATAGTATTAAACTACCTCAAAAGAAAAACAATTTAGGGACATATTGTCTGTCACATTGTGTCACCTAGTAATGCCTAGCGTGTTTGTGAACTGTTGTGTTTAGCTAAAACTTTTATTTTGAAGATTCTATCTTCCCAAATCGCTCCCTAGGGAGGAGATACTGGTCTTCCTTGGGATGGAGATACAAGGCTTACTATGAGTTTGAAGACAATTGTGGATAAGTGAGACTGTGATATTCTAAGTCTTTCTAGCATTGCCGAGGAATGGTGAGGCTTGCTCCTTCCTATTGATTTTGGGGAAATGGGATCTAGCTATTTACCAACAAATAGTTCTTGCCAGAGGCAGAGGTCTGGACTGAGTGACCTCTAAAGGTTCCTCCTGACGCTGTGATCAGATGCCATGAGCTGAGACTTGGTGTCCTATTGCAAACCAAGAAATTAAATATTTATAGATAAAATTTTTATCTAATGATCTTGTTTCCCTTTATATTTAATGCTAGCAGTTGGTTTGAGAAAGCCTAAGGTTCTATTCAAAATTTTATGAATCCCTAGGCCCACCAGATTGTTAATTGGATGGTGTATTCCTATAAAGGAAGTGAGAAATGCCTGGCATAATTGTATAAGGTTTGTTTGTTCTGCTCTGTGGGAATTCTCAGGGGTTTCATTAGCAGATGGTTACTGAAAGCTGGCATCCTAGAGTCTGCATCCTAGTATCATCCTGCTTAATTATTCAGCAACTAGCCTGCACAGGTCAGGTCTGAAGCATAAATATTAATTCAGATCAACCTGGAAAATTAAATTTCCTTATCTAGAATTAGGTTTTTATTCTCTTCAATTAAGTAATGCTAGGGGTACACATAAACTCATCAAAAGCAATGGGTGTTATTTACATGGGAGCATCCATTAGGTTAGATTTATAAACTAGATATTTTTTTAAAACTATCTAGTTTCCATTTATATGTTCAACTCAGTAAATATACTAAATAGCTACACTAAGCTATTTCTCCAAAAATGGTGTTTATAGAAAGATTCATTCTCTAGGTTGTGACAATTACATAGATAAGAGGCAATGTGTAAGTGGTAGCTGTCATGGTGAGCTTATTGGTGATGTCCCAAACCCCAGAGTCCATCTAACTTGGTACGTTTGCTGAGCCTCCAGTCCTATCCTTCCCTACCAGATCAAGACTGTGATGATTCTGATCACATTCTAATTCTGACTCTTTAAAAATAAGCAAAAGAGACATAACAATCAAGCAAAAAGTATTGCCATGAGTTGATTAATATTGAAATTTAGGGAGAGCCCTATGAGAATTCATTGTTTTACTTTTTGGAGATATAGAATATATTTTCAATATCCTATAAGTAATGAATTAAAAGATTTAAAATATGTGATAGTTGTGTCCTGGTTATATAAAATGAAAAATAAGTGTGGTAAAAAGCAGTAAATATTTGTTTTACATGATGAGTATCTCGTCCAGGATTTAGCCATCATGCCACCTTAGGCAACTTGATGATGCCTCGTTCCTGGACCTTCACTACATTAGTGCTAAACTTCCTGTGGAACTGGCAGAGCACACTACAGCCCCAAACTCCTGGGCTCAAGGGATCCAGATATCTTGGCCTCCACTGTGGGGAACAGTTGCAGTAGAACCAAGTTTTTATCCAAGTTAATTGCACCAACTCTCTTGCTGAACACAAAGAGCCCAGCTTACTGATGCAGCCTTGCATTGGCTCTCTCTGCTCTCCATCCTTATCGCACTTGTCCCATTCATGTTCTTCAGGGTTTACTTCCAGGGTAGCACATAAGCTTTGCTTCAAGTACTTCAGGATTTATTCTGAAGCAGCTCTGTTGGAGATTCACCACCAGTGGAGTTAATAGAATGAATATTATGTCAAGAATCTCATAATTATTTTTCTTCAGTTTTATTGAGATGTAACTAACAAATAAAATATTATATCTTTAAGGCATAGAGCTTGACACGATCCTTGTGAAATGATCACCAAAGTCAAGCTAATGAACACCATATCCATCATCCGGCATAGTTACAATTTTTTTCTTTTGTATTTGTGGTGAGAATACTTAAAATTTACCCTCTTAACAAAAATATCTCTTTATTAGTATTTCAGTGTATATTTTGGCAACTGGTGTGCTTCATCACCTACATATAGAAACAGAAATAGTAAATGTGGGAGGAAAAGATTGGGTCTCATCAGAAAGTAAGTGATTGCTTTCAAATTTATTTGCTGTATTTGTGCATTGTTGAGTCTTTCCAACTGGAATGTAAGTATTATGAGAGACGGTACTTCACTTTGTTCACTGTTGAACTACAACATCTGGAACAGGCTTAATGCTCATTTATAACAACATCAAAGGAATAAATGCCAATGTACATGCCTACCATCTAGTTACTGCAAGTACCATCATATCCTGTATGTAGTTGGAAACAGGTGACCAAGTTCTGGCCAAATATGCAGAAAGCAGGGATCTGCAACACCAAATTCTCTCCGTCTCTCTTTTCCTCCCCTGCAGGCTGGCACTTGGACATTATAAGTGAGCCAGCTTTGATCAGACAGAATAGTGAGAATGCAACAATAGATAAAGAACTTGGTTCTTGAATAACCTCAGGAAGCAGATTTTCTTACCCACTCTGGACCATCATCTCTCCTTGCATTTGGGGTCTCTTTTACCAAAGCATATTTAGCACCCTACTAAATATAAAGCCTGAAGTAAGATAGGTTTTGGGGTTTTTTTTTGCTGAGAAAAGGAAAGAATCATTTTAGAGTTTTTTTGAGGCAATCAAATAATAAGACCAGGTAACTGATGGGCTCTGTCAGGAAAGGGAGATGAAGCCATGGAAATGACCCTGAGAATTTTAGCTAACAGAGTGGAGACAGGGTAATGCAAATAATTGAGGAAAAGATAGATGTATTAGGCAGGAGGGGTGAAATGATGAGTCATGTTATGAATATATCAAAATGAAGCTGACTCTGTCACATCAAAGTAAAGATTTACAACAAATTTTCCATTCTTTGCTTCCATTAGAACAGCTATAAGTAAATTTGTGATTTATGCATTTGTCTTTAAGGAAAGATTTTATGGTCTGTGCCTAAAAAAAAAAAAAAAAAAAAAAAGTATACTTTATAGGAAATAGAAAAAGCTCTTTCATGCAATTTGAAATAAACGATCAAAACTAGATAGATAAATAACGTGCATATTTCACCATATATACATAAATAGGCAATTAATTTATCTACCCTATTTGCAAATAAGATATCTAACATGACTTTTGTCAAAAGCAGACACACATTTTAGTTTATTCTATAGCTTAAACAAAGAATTAACATTTTAGGAGCTGCAAGCATCTTTATATGTAGCATAATATCCATCATTCCAATTAGTGGGGATATGAGTTCCCCCCAAAAAGTTTTTTATTAATTGGTATTTTTTTCCTTTTGAACTCTTACTAAAGAAACATCTCAATGCATTTTAAAATGGTAGGTGATGTACAAATAGCATTTTTTAAAGTATCAATTTTCCCTTAAGATGATCATTTATAAGTAGTGAAATACATTTTGCTCTGCAAATTTCATCCATAAATATGCACACTTGCATCTATGCACATTTGCACATACACAGAGAAGCATACATACAGGTATTATTCCTTGAATTAAGATTATCAGACCAAAAGCAAAATGTTACATTATCTTTAACAGAAGAATCTTTGGGAAAACAAAACAAAACAAAACAAAACAAAAAACACGCTTATAGCTGTCAAAAGTGTGATACTTCAGCATCAGGTAGCTGGGTTAATAATGGTGTAACATGGTAAAGAGCTTAAGGAATTAGGTCTGTGGAGATGAATGGTCAATTCTTACTTTCACCATGACTTGACTGAAGAGCAGGAGAAATGAGATGGTATGAGAAGAGAAGATAGCAACCTGGAGAAAGCAAAAGCAAAGTCAGGAAAGATCATCATGGCTGGAAAAAGAGAAGCTCTATTTCATATATGGGGAACTAAGTTATGTACAACTAAGTCACACAATACTCTCTGCTGGGATGGGGAGCTCTTTTCACCTCAATGGAACACAGGCATGCCTTAAAAGCCTTCAGGTATCCTTCCAGAACTGGAATTCACTTTCCATGTTGCAGGGGTGGGGTGCGGGCAGTTGTGAAAGAGAACACAACATTTTTCTTTTGTTGCTGATGCTGTTATCCAATAAAAATAAATTGGTTAAGGGTAAAGAAGTCTCACCATTCCAAAGAAGTTCAAGAAATGTCATGCAAACATGTGTCACTATCCTCAAGATCTACAGTCTGCTTTTGGAAATAGATTCAATACAGCACAATGGATCTGGTGATTGCTGACAAACCACAAGCAAGCACGCTTGAAAAGTTTTCTTCGCTATCATTTTATCATATCAGTAAATTGCTTTGTTCACTCTTTTGAATGTAGAAATCTTTGTATCCATCATTTCTACATCACAACCCACTTGTATGGGTTAACCCTCCTACCCTGTATCATATTCTCCTTGAAAACTGGCCCATGGAGACATGCTAGGCTTGAGATTTGAAACCCAAAACCCATCTATTTTAAGTAATACATGTAATTTCTCAATTAAAGTATAGTGATGAAGGGTTGAAATGTTTTTAAAATTAGGAGTTGCAAAAAGCTTTCTCTATGACTATTTCGTTAATGATAAAAGGGAACAGATATGTGATTTTATATACATCCTTTATGCTATAGAAAATCAAATTGTAACAAATTGAACTTGTAAATTCATTTACTTTTTAAAGTAAAATATGTGGGAAGAAATGACAAAAGATATTCTTTCTCAGGCTTATTTTAAAATTTCCATCATACAGTCATCATTTATTCATAGAAGATTTCACAACCACAATTTTGACAAATATCAGTGGCATGTTCCAACTGACAATAAGACCAGCTGAGCACATGTATCAAGACTTGGTTACTTAAACATTATAGAGGAAAGGCAGCACAATTACCGTACATGGTGGATATTTCCCATTGTCAAACAGAGTGTAGGCATTTGGGTTCCCCACACACCAGTGGACATGTATTTGTTAATTAATGATAATGTGATTGTTTCATTAATTACTCATTGAGAGATGCTAAATTTGTGAGAATAAAATGATGTAATAATCTGTATAATAAGTTTGGCCCAGAATATAGTAAGTGTACTGTAAGAGTTTGTTCCCTTTTTTGTTAAGGTTCCTCACCTCCATCTGGGTGAAGTCACCATCTCTGTCCTTAGATATTATATTTACTATACATTTGTGAAGATAAGATGTTTATTCTAATGATAATATTAATGTTAACTAACATAGTTACTTAGGAGGTTGTTATATGCCAAACACTGACCTGAACATGATATGTGGACTCTTTCATTTAATCTCTATCAAACTTAAGAGGTAGGTTTTGGTTGTTTCAACCTTTTATAAATAAAATTTGTGTTGTTTGGGTTGACTGTAGTAATATATGACCCTTGGAGTTTGGTGGTTTTAATGAAAAACAACAAAGCATTTCTTGCTGACATTAACTGTTGAAGTTCTACCTCACATGTCTGTTTCAAGGCAGAAGATTAGAACCTCCTTTGCACATGCCATTCGCAGGGCAAATGAACTAGGTGAAGGGAGAAGAAAGAGAGAGAGAGAGTTGAACCACTCAAATGCTCTGAAAACTTCTGCTTAAAATTTCATGCTATTGGCAAAATGATTCTTATAATTGATCTTAAAAATAAGGCAGAAAAATATCCTTCACATGCTGGAGAAACATAGCAAAGTCATACCTTACTGGGGAAACACAACACAGTCACGTCTTTACAGGTAGGGAGGTTTGCAATCTATGATAAGTTTAAATAATATCCAAAGCCTCATCCTAATAAGTGCAAAGTCTGCTTTAGAATATCAATGCAGAGTCCCTACCCTTAAGTAAAAATCCCATAGAGGCAGGAACTGATAAAGTTAAAAAAGCAACTTCATGAGAGCTTTACTGGTTAGTGTGATGTGACTATTTTCATAAAAGTAGAAGAATAGGAACAGGCAATTTCATCTGTTCTAGAACATAGCGAAAGCAAGTAGTAGGAGGATTTGTAGGGATTGGAAGTCCAATGTGTATGATTATTCTTTGCCCTTTATTCTCTGGTAAGTTATTGTAAAGGGCTTCATATTAAAAGAGGTTTACTATCATGAGTCTATCTGTCCGTCAAAAGACATCTTTAAATGATAGCGGGAGCATTGTAGTAATTTTAAATGACATATGGGAAAACAAACTAAATTTGTATAGGGGAGGAATGCCCTAATTGGGGTTTTTGAGAGATGCTAAATTTCAACCATTCACTTGATTTGTATACAAGTTATATTTATGAATGTTCCTTAGTTGATATGTGTATTACAGTTCTCCTAATTTTGGTTGGGAGAAAGTTCAGTTATTTATTTATTTATTTTATTTTATTTTATTTATTTATTTATTTATTTATTTATTTATTTTTAGGCTTCACATACAATTGGAGATATTTTCATCAACCTGATTAATATAACATTCATGATATTTTCTCATTTACTATGTGAAAACAATTTTGATCCGTATTTTTGTTGTTGTTGTTGTTTTGTTTTGAGACAGAGTCTCAAGTTGTCACCCTGGGTAGAGTGCCATGGCATCACAGCTCACAGAAACCTCAAACTCTTGGGCTTAAACAATTCTCTTGCCTCAACCTCCCAAGTACCTGGGACTTTAGGCACCTGCCACAACACCTGGCTATTTTTCTTGGTTGTAGTTGTTACTATTGTTTGGCAGGCCCAGGCTGGATTTGAATTCACCAGCTCAGGTGAACATAGCTGCTGCCCTAGCTGTTGAGCTACAAGTGCCGAGCCTTTATATTAGTATTGAGTACATCAGGTACTTGCTTTTCCATTCTTGTGATACATTACTAAAAAGAAAGTGCTTTAATTTTATTCAGGTTAATGCAAAAGATGTAAAGTCTCCATTTTATGACTGAATAGTATTCCATGGTGTCCATATACCACAGTTTATTAATCCATTCATAGGTTGATGAGCACCTAGGTTTTTTCCCACATCTTGGTGATTATAAATTGAGCTTCAGTAAACAATCTAATGCAAATGTCCTTATGATAAAATTATTTTTTTTCTTCTGGATAGATGCCTAATAATGGGATTGTGTGATCAAATGGGAAGTCTAGTTTGAGTTCTTTGAGGTTTCTCCATAATTCTTTCCAAAGAAGCTCTATTAGTTTGAAGTCCAGTCTACAGTGTAAAAGTATTTCCTTCTCTCCACATCTGTGTCCGCATCTGCACAAAACAAATCCTTTTAATAAACAGACTTGTGCTATGAAATTTGGATTTGGTTGAGGGGCCACACATGGGGACATGAGGGCCACATGTGGCCTTGAGGCTGCTGGTTCCCTACCCCTATTTCTCTCCAAGATACCAGGGTCAAAAACAAGACAAATTCTTTATTATGTGACAAGTCATCCCTTGTCCTTTGGCTGTAGCTCTTTTTATATGCCTGATATTTGGGGGAACCAGTTTGGGAGAGGCCTGGAAGAATTTTAATTCAATTTTCCAATACATTTGACCTCTAATGTCAGTATTTTAATAATATGAAAGCATGGTCTCCAGCCTTTACCTTATGTAAAGGTAAACACGGAAACACTGCACCCATACCTATGACATCTGTCTCTGAAAGCTCCTGGTTCACCCCTGAGACATTGTACCATTCCCTGTGGTGAAACAGGTCCTTCACCTGGTGATCTTATGTGGCATCTTTTCCTACAAGAAAGTTCTCTTGGAAGAGGAAAAGTCACCATCTTTCTTTAAGGCTGCATAATCTTTATTTGCAGTGGATGTTTTCACCGACTGAAGAGTTCCTAGACCTTCTGGCAACTATAAGATGCCCTCCTTACTCTGTCCATCAGGGGGAGTCTTCATAGTAGATCCAGCCTGCATAGCACACACAGGATAGAAAGAGAGAGAAAGAAACAAGGCACCTGCTCTTGGGGAAGGTGTGACATGCTACAGTGTGCTTGGTGGAGTGGGGAGGGCTGTATGCAGGATCATCTTTCCTTTCCTTCTGCTAGGATAGGAAGATGGAGCAGGAGATGCTTTAACTTGGACACCACTCTTGCCACGAATGATTGATGAGGACAGGACAGAGGGTGGAGCCGGAACCAGCTGGCAACTCAGGGACAGAAGAGATCTTAAGGTTGGCCCAGCAAACAGCTCAGTTCACAAGTTATGAGATCATACAGTAATTTGGAAATATGAGTAATAACCAAACCCCAGAGGTTATATTTGCTCGCAGTGTCCCTCTCTGTCCTATATAATACATTTTGGCAAAAAAAAAAAGAAAATGAGAGAGAGAAAGAGAAGAAAATTATAATCATCCAGGAACACTAATTCCATATATAATATTAACTTATGAGTTCTGAACTCTTGCTTTTAGCATAAACTATTTGTAAATTGAGGTTGCAATGAACTATTTTATGTGCACAAATTGTAGTTTTTTATTTTCTACTAAGCCTTTTTAGACCCTTCCTTTTAATACTAAATCATGTTGTCTCTTGGAAATAGGCTTATAGAAGATTAGGTCTGCCTGATTTCATTCAGCTCTAGTGGATTACTGCTTACCTGACTCAGACCTATTTGAGAGATATATGACAGCATCTACCCATCATCAGGACAGAGTATTGTGTCTGATTATTTTATTAATTGATTGTTCTTGCTCATTGAATGCTTCCTTTTCAATCCTGTCTTATGTAATTTATCTCTAGACACAGGTGCTAATATATCTCATTGTATTGAGCGCATTGCAAATGAAGAACTAAGACTCAGACGGGTTAATTAGCTTGATCAAGGTTACCTAGGGAACCAGCATCTTTATTAAGACCATTGCCAGGTCACAAAGATGATCAGTGGCAGGGTTACAATTAGAGATTGGGTCTCTATTTAGTCCACAGTTCTGCTCATATACGCATTCAATCATACCTTTCAGAGTCTCCAAATGGCTATTTACTTAATGATCAGGAAAAGGTTAACCTAATGGTATTAGGCAGGGATTTAACTGGTAATGCTGATATCCAGTTCCTGGGAATAAGACAATAACAGAGTCTTAAAGAATATCCTTTGAAAGAACTCCCTTTAAAAAGCTATAGAAAATTATCGAGAATCCTAATAGCTTATATTATCAGCAAATTTTAAAAGAAAGGGGAAGCTGTTCACTCTTACCTAAGGGAAGGGGAAAATAGGATGGCTGGATAAGAGAAATACATCAGAAAAGGCAGAGGAAGTGTCCTTTTGGTCTTTGGATGTCACTGTGTACGAGCATGCCACTTGGGCAGAGGCAGTTGTCTTGTAAGCACCAGAAGTGTAGCCTGAGATAAACAGCCAGTGTGCTGAAGATGCTGAAGAAAAAAACAGACAGACTTGGGTTCTTGAAACTGACCAAATGCCCTGCCTGTGGATTTCCCGTCCCGCCAGGTGCTGGAATCAGCTCTTATGGTGAGAACTGATCGTGCACACCTCTTTCCAGTCTGCAGTCAGTAACTGTGTTGGTGGCATGAAATCACCCATGGCAGGTGGATTTATACCACGGAGCTTGCAAATGCTACAAATTAGGGCCTTTTAAATCTCCAGAGAGTTGATGGTTAAATAAACACCAGCTGACCACTGGATGTAATAAATTCTTAAGATTTAGGCCACTTTTAGTTGTATACTCTGGTACTTGGAATTGAGAGCACAATAATGGATGCACTAGCCTGGCCTTGAGCTTAACTGCACTGCCCTTAATCACCCTAGATGCATGCCGCATGGAGAACACTCCGATTAGGGGCACACCTCTCACACTGCCAAAAGAGAAAGCATATTTACAACTATTTCATTTAGTGGGGACTTCACATGTTAGATTGGCTTAACAGCTAGGGGCTTTGGGAACGAACTGTTTGGTAACTGTCTCATTGTGGCTCTGGTGGATGTGTGACAAGGTAACAGAAGTGGGAACTGTGTGGACGAGAAGGCTCTCTAAGGTTGGTAACATCGAGAGGGGAGGGATTCCAGAAGGGAAGCAGCAGGTAGGAGTTTTAAGAGCTCTGAATTCCTTAAACAGAATCAGAAGCATCCTTAAAAGTCCTTATAGGATGATCTGGTGTACAAGAAACACTGACCCCCAAGTTGCCCATGAGTTCACAGGAAGCATGGGCTAAGTTGTGTTTCACATTTCCTTTCATGAGATTAAAACGATGACTCCCAATCAAATACACGGAAGGGACTTGGGGAAGGCAATGCAATGTATGGATAAGAGCAAGTTACTGAATTGGCGTATACTAGAATTCTAGTCTTAATTTGTTTTGCCTTATGTGTATCATTTTAATTCATGCTTTGTTTCCTGTATTTTAAAATAAAGGCATTAGACGAAATATTTTCGACGATTCCTTTCATTTTTGAAACCGTTTTCAGGAGATGATGCTTACATGATTCCATAAAGAAAGTTTCACTCGTCCATTTCTTAATTCAACATGCATTTAGTGAGTAAGTACATTATTTGCATAGTTCATGAGTCTCGGCTCAGTCATATCCAAGCCATGTGACCATGAAAGGTACTTAACCTGCCTGAGCATCTGTTACCACATTTGTGAAAAGGGCACAACGATATACAGCTCATAGGTTTATAGACATGACTAATAAAGATTGTGTTAAAATGTTTTATAAAGTTATGAAATTCTGGCTGGGTGCAGTGGCGGCCCACGTCTGTAATTCTAACATTCTGGGAAGCAGGAGGATCACTTCAACCCTCTAGCCTAGGCAATAGAGTGAGACTCTGTTTCAAACAAACAAAAACAAGCTATAAACTTGTATGTAAAGGGGATCATGATTAATATCACCACCACTACCCATAGGAAATAGTAATTTGGGGGCATGTCCAGTATCTACCTTTATCTTTCCTCATCTTAATAATAGCCTGCCAAGAGAGACCCACTCCATTTTGTATAGTCTTGGAAGGTAGTTCTGGTGCCGGCCTCTCATCTTCACCTCCTATGGCTGCTTCTCTAACAGAATCTGATGGAGCTTGATCAGCCAATCAGATATTCCCTCCAGGGACTTTGAATCATCAGATAATTAGGAAAGCAGCAGTGAGTATTTGGGGACTAGTTTCTTCAGAGCAGTAGCAGCCCCACAAGGGTCATATGGACCATGCCTTGTGCCCAGGGCTGTGGTTCCTAATGTTTGGCATGTAAAACTTCCTTGGTTTTTGACTTTTCCCCCAATTATGTTTTGTCTTTACTTGTGAGAAAAGATTTTTCACAAGACAGCCAGAAGCATGTCCTCATGTGGTATTTTGTTTTTAATCTTCTGTATCTATCTAACTTAGAAAAACAAAGTCAGCACCCCCTAAAATAAACATAAAGCTGTTGGAAAGACATGGTGTGACTAATGTTTATTTAAGACAATCTAATGAAGATAATTATAAAATCAATGTTAGAAGAAAAAATATCCTTGTTGGTGCCCACTGGTGGCCATAGTTGTGTCTTCAAGTCCAAAATATTAAGTTACCCGTAGGCGCGGGTGAGAGATGGGCATTCTATGATGATATGAAATTTGCTTTGCATGCCACAAGATTCTTCTGCTTTAAAGAGGAATACGTGGGCTAGATATGACATATCCTTGCCCGGCTATCTTGTAAGCATTATTAATAGGCCCTGAAGTGAGGTATTGTAAGAGACTTAGTAAATGTAAATTCAGAGTTTGAATGATCTGTTTGTGGTTATTGACAGAAGTTTGGTCTCTAACACAAACAGCTCTGTCCTTTAGATGTCAAGAAGAATCAGTTGTCTTCCTTAAGCATGTTTGATTGATCCATTGCTTAACATCATTTACTAAGAAAAACGCAATGTGCAGGAATGACATTCTGTATTGAATTTTCAGTGTAAATGACACAATGCTCTTTATTCAGGGGCAACATGGCCAAAGTATATTTAATTTCACATTATTTCTTCTAACATTTTCTCAGAATCTCTTTTAAATAGGACAGGGATTGTATGCTGCATGGGATAATAGGATTGAGTTGTTGACATCCTTATGTTGATATCAAGTGATTTTTTGGGGGGATCTTCTAGTTCAGAATAATAACAACAAAATGAACAACAAGAACAAGAACAAGAAGATTTGTTAAGCGCTAAGTGTGCAGCAGTCATTCTAAACTTTGTATGATCTGATCAAATCCTGATAATAGCTCCATGAGTTTGGTAACATTTTAATATGTAATTTATAGATGAATGCAGGAGAGCTCAGAAGAGATAAAAAATTTCACATTCACAGAATCTCTGAGTGACATAGACTAGGTTACCTCTGTCCAGAAATTTTGTTGTAACTGCCTCAGCAGATCAGGACCTTACATTTCACCACTGCTAAAATCTTCCTGTTATTTCACACATTCAATAGAGTGAGCAATGGCTTTCTTTAGTTTTAGAAAAGGTATATCCTAAATTTCACTGCTACGATGTAGGGAGTAGAAATTTTAATGGCTTTACTTCTACCTTGGTCATTTGCAGTCACAGGGGATAAAGAGAGCAGGGACAATTTGAGTTCCAGTTTATTCCAACCCACCACAAGACATAATTGCTCAAAGTAATCAGTTTAGAGAAATGTATTAGCCATGTCTGAAAAGCCATTGGAAAGCCTTTCCACGTCCGGAAAGTCATATTACTGTGATAAGAGGTTTACAAAATACTACAGAAAATTCTGACTTTCCTTAACCTTTCTTCAAACACTTGTGCAATATTTCAACAATTGATTGTATTTATTAAACAATATTTATTAATGTCCAATTACATGAACAAAAGAGAGGAAGCAGAGATCTAGGAAACACATAAAAATGACTTGTGTTTAATTTTTCCAGAACTTTTTTATTTCATGCTCCACTGAGAAGTGGTATAATCCTCATATAAGTAGTCCCAATAAAATACAGGGCAGGTCTGCATATGCCACTATAGCTATTTTTAAAAAATGGCTACATAGTTATATAATCATAAATTTACCTGTTAAAGTATAAAATTCTGTGATTTCTAGTATATTCATAACTTTGAAAACATCATCATTATCTAATTTTAGAATATTTCATCACCCCAAAATGAAAGCCCATGTCAAGTAGTAGTTATTCTCCATTCTCCCTTGATCAAGCTCCTAGTGAGCACTAAACTACTTCCATTTATTTGAATTTGCTTATTCTAGACATTTCATATAAATGGAATTGTATAATGTGTTGCCTTTTGTGACTGTTCTCTCTCACTTAACATACAAATTGGTAGTTAAATTCATGAACTTGCCACCTTGCCTTTATGTTGGCAACCCTCTACAAACAACTCAGTGAGGGTTCATAACCTTGGTATATCAGTGTCTCACAGCTGTGTTCATGTTGTTGTGTGCGGTTGTCTTGTTGAGTGGCATTCATTATGCTGTGTGTTTTCATGCTGGAGCTTGAATCAGAGCAATGAACATTACATTTCTTTTCAAACTTGGCAACAGTGGATGTGAAATCCCGGACATGTTATTCCCAGTTTATGGAACAATTCCATAAAGAAAATGGCATTCTACAAATAGATGAAACATTTTTCTGAGGGAAGAGAAAGCATCCCTGATGAAGAGAGGTCAGGGTGGCCAGTAGAGAGCAGAATTGATGAAAATGTTGCAAAAATTCATTGAACTGTGCATCAAAATCATTGGCTAAATGTGGAAGCATAGCAGACCAAGTAAACATCAATAGACAAACAAGAAAATCTTAACTGAAAATGTTGCCAAGAGAAAGATGTGGCTCTTGCATCGTGACAATGCACCAGTTCATATGGCACTGTCTGTGAGGGAGGTTTTAGCTAGTAACAAATAACCATATTGGGACACCCTCCCTGCTTACCTGATCTGGGCTCCACTGACTTTTTTCTTGACCCAAAGATAAATACTCCTAATGAGATTCAGGACATAAGGAGTAATACAACTCTGAATGGCCATTCCAGAAAAGGACTAGTTAGCTGATGATGTTAGTGCATAGCTTCCCAAGGGCAGCACTTGGAAGATGACCATAATGATATTCACCAATGTGATATCTAGCACTTTTTCAAGTATGAGTTTGTCAGACCTCAAAATTTGTTCAAGGGTTATCCATATTTTAGTGTATATATCAGCATTTCCATTATGTGAATCTACCACCAGAGACATCAATTATCCTTATGTTAGATCTTCATTACCTTTTTTCTGTATCTATTGGCTTCTCTTTAGTTACATTGGTCTTTGTCTTTTTGAAATTTGCTTTCACATTTGATTATTGCACAATTTTTCTCTATGCCAGCAATTCCATTTTCAGCAATACATTTTCTCATTCTTTGTTTCTAACTTATTTATGTTCTAGTATCATTTATTTCATTAAGTTTGAAAGCTACATTCTAATTTTATTTGTATGTATTTTCATCTCACCATTGATATTTTATTGTTGTCTTTAACGTCATCATTAAACTTTTGCTGGTTGAATATTCTTACAAATAAGTTCCATTGTTGCTATAATGAAGAGAAAATTGATAAATTGATTTCCTGCTTGGGGTAATTATTTCTTCCTGGCTGAGTACTTTGTTTACTTTTGTACAATATGTTTATTTGCCCTCTTTTTGGCTCTAGAAAGTTTCATTATTGCTACGTTATTTCTATTCATCTTGGTCATCCTTGAGAAATTCTGCTCAGATATTCTATTTTCTGTGGTTGTATGCAGATGACTTCTTATTTCTGCTGTCAATTTATTTTGATCTCTGAGTTAGGATTTGAAGCCTTAATATTTTCTGTCCTGCTCAATGCAGGCCAGTAGATACATGTTTCACATATGCTCAGAGAGGTTGCCATTTGTGATGCTAGCATTTAATCATGTGGTTTTCAGCATTGCTGTGGTCAATGAAGTGGCAGACCAAGTACTAGGTCTCTCACAAGTACAGATACAATATGTATCTGTTTCTAAGTACTTGGCATAGAAACAACATATATCATTTACGGTTAGACACCTTTGATCAGCAATGGCATATGGTTCCATCATGACCACATGACAAGCTGGGAAATGTAGGGGAATTCAAAGAATGTATGTGGCTCACCACTGTTTCTTCCATGGTGCTTGACATACAGCCATTGAGAACATGTATTTCTGTTTTTCTCACCTTTTCTTTCTTCCGACTTCTTTATCAGGTTCACTGTTCCTAAGGGGACTATATAAATTCCATGATGATAGTCTCAGTCTCATGACTATAGTCTCATGATTAACTATCTCAGCACTGAAAGAGATTCTTTTGCCAATAGTTCTAGCAAATTCCCAGAGGTATCTGATTGATATGACTTAGGCCTTTGCAGCAGGCCCTCTCCAGGAGTTGGAGGGCAACATAAATCACACCTGAACCATACAAATGCAGGTGTTGGGGGGAAAAAAAAGACAAAAAACCGGGGTGTTGTTATCAAGGGCAAGCGAAGAGTCTGGGTTTTAAATAAAACAATGGATGTTCACTACTTGTTTCAAAGTCCACGAGCTTTTAGCACATACTTTGGATTAATACCTTTCTGATGACAACATAGTTGATAAATCTCTTAATATATCACAAGCCATGACATCTCTGTCTTCACTATGATAAAAATTAATGCTTAATATGTATTAAGTACTTGATTTGTACAAATTGTTGTAATGTAATATATTTCACTTTTACTAAATGTTTAGTATGTATTATTTAAATCTTTATGACTCTAATGGTAATAATGTAACATATAAAATTTATTAATTCCTTGCAATGTGTCCATTTTCTCATGGTTAGTAGTACTTTGCCCTGGATTAAAACTTAGTTTGATTCTAATCATGCTGTATCCAATCATTATCACTTGACACATGATTTCACCTGAACCTCATTCCCCGCAAAATGCACTTTTAGTAGTTAAATTTTTATGGAAGAGAAAATTTTTCTGAGTGTGAGAGTCCCTTTTTTTCTCTTATCATTCTGTCTTGTTTTCTCTTCATAAGTAATTTTTAGACTTTATCCTTTGAAGGAGTCCTACCCCCTCCTTTGGTAGGAGTCCTACCAACTTTGGTAGAAGTTGCTACTAAATTCTATTTGACAACAATGTTATCTTTTTATTTTGAGAGATGGATAATCACCACACATGTGATGATAATGTTCTTTTCTAATGTGCATTGTAAATAAAAGGCCTTGTTTACTTCACACATTAGAAAGCAATGTGTAAATGCCCCTGGATCTTGATAATCCCCACATCCTTCCCACACAGTCTATTACTGTTTATTTAAAGGTGGCAGATTATTACTATATTATTTTTGAAGTTGACTCTATGTTTATTATTTCTGAAAGCGAAGTAGTTATATGTGAGATACCGCTTTTGTAAAGTTAATATTTTGGGGAGGATGATTTGTCAAAAACTATTCACAGAGAATCTAGAAACCCAGAGGAGCACTAAATGTTAGTGTTGCTATTGACTCCCGCTACTCTTGTGTGCTGAAACAAACAAACAAAAAATCAAGTCTATAAATAAATCTGATCCCAAGTTAGTGTACTTACCTATTAACACAACAAAATGCCTATGTGTATTTATGTACTGTAAAAATATTGGGTTCCAGAAAGATCATAACAGAAAAATTTTTACAAAATCCTAACTTTTAGGTATTGACGGGGACTCCCTCAAAAAACATATATGGAAATTTTAACTCCCAGGACCTTAGAATGTGATCTAATTTGGAAATAGGGTCATTGAAGACATCATGGAGTTAAAATGAGTTTACTCCATGGGAAATTTTAACTCCCAGGACCTTAGAATGTGATCTTATTTGGAAATAGGGTCATTGAAGACATCATGGAGTTAAAATGAGTTTTGAGGATAGTGGACCTCTAATCCAATATGACTCCTCTCTTTATCAGAGACTGCTGTCAACTGAAGAATCTCAAGGCTTATACATTTGGAAAGGAGAGTTTCATTTCTCATAAAGGGGTGTAACCTCCAGGCTGGCCATCTCGTAGACTGGGAAACTCATCAGAGATACAAGCACTTTTAGTGAGGGTTGAAGAAAAGAGGAATTCATGCTAAGTGGAGTGGCCAAATATATACCTTTGAGAAGCTACAAGAGGAGTCATGAATATTTATGAAAGGAGAAACATATGCATGTGCAATTGAGCTTTATGTATTTTCATGGGTCCCATATGCAAAAAATGGCAGCATCAGTGTAATCCAGGAGTGGAGATTTTTGCCCTCTGACTTTAAATGGTTTAGCAGTGCAGTATCTGTAGGCGGTTAGCAATAACCACTTCATGGTTGGTGGTCTCTTATTAGGAAGGAATACTGGTCAATTGTTATGATGAAACTGGAAAAGGAAGGAGCAACATCATGTGGCTGTAGAGTGAGTCTTTTGAAAGGGTTAGTTTTTGTTTAACCCTTAGGAAAGAAAGTCTAATGGCAGTTAGCAAGGGAGGGGTCGTAAGGAGGTATGTTGGACCTCCTGGGACCTCCTGTATTGTCAGGACTGGGAATTCAGATTTTAAAGTTTTTCTAGGGTCTCCATGTCCAAGAGGAAGTCTGATCAGTAGATTGTGGGACTTAAGATCCTATTTTTTATTTCTTACTGCCATAAGAGGACACACAGAGAGAATTCTATGTGATAACAGGCCAGATATTAGAGCCAGACATTGACCTGTAGCTGCAAGTCCAGTAATGCAAGAAATTACTGAAAAAACACCAAAAGCTAAGAAGAGGGCAAGATTTCCTTAAAGATTTTATTGGCAGCTTAACCCTGTCAGCGCCTTTGTTCTAGGCTTTGAGCCACCAGAACTATGACACGAAAAATTGCCATTATTCTAAGCCACCCAGTTTGTGGTCCTGTGAAACTAATACATCAAATTATTTATTTATTTTTTCAAGGATGTCATTATTTTGCTGTAGCAGTACTGGAAAATTAAGACCTACTATTTTCAAGTTTTAAAGTTGCTATTAAATGCCTGCTATGCTTGACAGGTTAATTCTCTACATATTGTGAGCCTCACAGTGCTATTTGCATTAAATGGTAAATTATCATTAATAGATATTTCAACAATTAGGTAAACATATTGTATGTATACCCGCATAGTTATAATTTGTGGTGCTCATTAATTTTCTTCTAAAATCAGATGTCTACCACGTGTCATATTCCTTCTGCCTAAAGAACTTTAATACTGTCGCACGATTTTCTGGCTTGTACTACTTCTGACAAGAAATTGTCTATCTTTCTGATTTTCTGATCGTCATTCGTCTGTACATGTGTCTTCTTCTTTGACCACTTTTAATATTTTCCTCATTATTGATTTAAATCAATTTGATTATGATGTATTGTGATGTGGCTTTTTTCATGTTTCTTGTGTTAGGTGTATATTGAGTTTCTAAGATCAGTTGGTGTATGGTTTCCAAATTTGGAAAAAACAATGGACATTATTGCTTTAATTTTTTTTCATGCTTCTTTACTCATCCTTTAGTGATTATATTACATGTATATTTCACTATTTGAAATCATCCCACAACTCATCAATTCTCTCTCTCTTTCTTTCTTTGTTCTCTCTCTCTCCTTTGGTAGATTTTTACCATTGCTAGATCTTCTTTTATTTTCTTCTCTAACATCTAATATACTATTAATCTTATCAAGTGTACTTTTTATCTTTAGATTTTCAGTTTGTGTCTCTTTAATACTTTCCATGTTACTATTTAACATGTTCAGTCTTTCCTCCAAGTTCTTGAACATGTTAGAAGTAAGTTACAATTGTTTTATTGGGTTTTTCCACCCTGCCAGTTTTATCAGCTGTGTCATTTTTGGTTTAGTTTCTGCTGACTAGTTTGTCCTCATTAAGTACTATTTTGCTACATTTTTACATATCTAATAATTTTCAATTTAATGCCAGACAGATAAAAATGAATCTTATCTTTATTTAGTGCTAGATATTTTTGTATTCCTACAAATGTTTTTGACCTTCATTCTAAGATGAAATTAAATTACTTATAAAAGTTTAATCTATTCTGGTCTTGTGTTCAGACTTTGCAAGGAAAGATCAGAAAAATGTTTCACGTAGGGTTAATTTTTCCCTACTGAGGAATTGTACTTCAGAGTTCTGTATCTGACACTTCTTAATGATGAGGCTTTCCATTCTAACTGATTAGAATAGAAAATATTCATTGTCCTCTGTGTGGTCTAATTATTTTGTGTTGGTTTTTTTTAATTTTAATCTTAGGTAGTTTTCTCACGCACATGTACTTTTCAATTCTCTGATAAAACTTTAAGTGGGCTCTCTGTAGATCTCCAGAGTTCCCTCTCTGTGCAGCTCTCTCCTTCCTCTCTGCTACTCTGCCTTGTGAGCTGAGGGTCTCGGCTCCCCCCAGACTCCCGGCTCCACCTCTCCCACTCATACAGACCACCAGGCTCTTCCTGGTGCCCCTTCCTCCTACACAGAGTCTGGAAACTCTCCCAGGCAATCCTCTGGGGCTACTGTAGTACTCACTTTGTTTGTTTCTTATCTCTCAGGGATCATTATCCTTTATTTGATAATCAATATCTTCAAATGTTTTAAAAATATTTTGTCAATTTGTTACAAATAGGAGAGTAAATCTGTTCTTGGTATTCCATGTGTGGGAAGTAAAGTCAGAAAATATTTCTGTTTTTGAAATGTGAATTAACAGATTTCTCTGATAGCTCCTCTTTAAAAAAAAATATTAGAAACAGGGTCTTGCTTTGTCACCCAGGCTTGAGTGCAGTGGCATTGTCATAGTTCACTGCAGTCTCCAACTTCTGAGCTCAAGTGGTCTGCCCACCACATCCTCTAAGTAGCTGGGACTACAGGCACATGCCACCATTCCAAGATAATTTGTCTTAGTTTTTTGTAGAAATAGGGTCTATTTTGCCCACGCTGGTCTTGAACTCTTGGTCTCAAGTAACCCTGGATGGAGCCTTGGCCTCCTAAAATGCTAGGATTATATGTGAGAGCCACTATGCTTGGGTTATATGTGAGAGCCGCTATGCTATTCCCTTTTACTCTTTTTGTCTCTTTAACTTTTACTCTTCATTTAAAAGCTCTTAACCATGAAGGACCACAGTGCTCTAAAGAATCCTAGAAAATATGAATGAGAGATTGCTCAGTAGTAAAGTGTATGAACAGATCACAGGTCATCTTCTGAGGGCCACTGAAACCCTCAGAAGATGACCAGTCACAGTGGCTCATGCCTGTAATCTAGCACTCTGGGAGGCTGAGGTGAGTGGATCCCCTGAGCTCAGGAGTTTAAGAGGAGCCGGAGCAAGAGCAAGACTCCATCTCTACTAAAAATGAGAAAGCTAGCCAGGTGTTATGGGGAGTGCCTGTAGTTCCTAGCTACTCAGGAGGCTGAGACAAGAGGATCTCTTGAGTTCAAGAATTTAATGTTGCTGTGAGCTATGATGCAACGGCACTCTACCCAGGGCCACAAGTGAGACTGTGCTCCCCCCTCCATAAAAAAAAGAAAGAAAAAAAAAAAACCCTAGAAGATGAAACATGAACAGGAAGAGCCTGGTGTTCATTACTCATGACAATATAGTTTCAATCCCCCACCCCACAGAACTTAGATGTACTCCAGGGAAAGTGGGAATTCCCTGAACTGATTGAAATTACATTTCTTCCAATGCAACAGAATACATTTAAATCATATAACTCTCTACACATAAGACATTACACATTCTTGAGACAAAAGGAATATCAGGAAAGGGGAGATGTTTGTTTTGGGGAAAGGAATGGGAGAATGAGATGTATTTTTTTTTTTTAGCCACATAGGATGGAGGTGATAATGACTTATAAAAAATGTGCACAGGTAAGATTTCAGTACAAAAATGTAAATTTATTATGCACCTGGGAATTCCCAAGGAAGTAAAAGAGGTCTCTCAGGAACTGAGTTTAGAGTGCAAAGAATGAAAACAAAAATGGTGAGAGGAAGCAAGGTGTGCCAGGAAGCGTAGAAAAAACACTCAAAGCAACTGGCAAACAAAGCAAGTGGGGTTTGCAGAACAGAGCATTTTATGAAGTGGGCTGTTGGCAGTGTTTGGGATATAGAAGGGCATGTTATGTTAGGATGGAGAACTCACAGCATGCATGCTGACTTTCCTACCCCCTACAGCTTTAGCAGCTAGGATTGAACTACAATGGCAATCTTTCTAGTTGGGCCCAGACATGTCGTCACGGTTCTTCTCAATTTAGTTTCCATGTTTACAAAATGTGACTTGTTAGCCTATTAGATTTAAAGTTGGTGACTCTCACTTATAACTTGACCTTCACAGGATAGTTTTCTCTCTGTCATCCTAAGAGAAATCATACTTACACCTTGCCTGCCATGCAAGCCAAATATATTTCCAGTCCATTTCTATTTAGCAGCTTGAAAAAAATCTGTTTACAACAACGCCTTATATTGTATAATGGCTTTGCTATTCATATAGCATTGTTCATCCCATCATACAGATCTCAAAACAGATGTATGTGATAGAGTGAACAAAAATTACAATTATAATTTATGGCTGATACAACTGAGGAGATAACAGAGATCAAATATCTTCTCAACCTTATATAGTTTCTAACTGGCAAAATCAAGGCAAATAAAAAATAAATATTATCTCTCATGCAAACTTCTACTCTGTTTTAGTTTGATTGGTTTTCATAATTGTGAGGATAAAAGTTCTACTTTTTTTATTCTCCTGTTTTCCACCCTAACCTGTATAACATGGGTGAGGCAGAACCTCCTTGCTTACCTATGAAGAAAGATACAATTATTCAGAAGTCCACTTGTAAAAATCACTTGATTATTCATTGTACATTGGCTTTTTTGTATAATTTAGTTCTCATAACAACCTTATAAGGTCAATATTATACTATTTTATGCCTGGGAAAAGAGTAAGTGACTGACCTAAGATGAAAGAGTTAGTCAGTAGAGTTGGAATTCTAACCATCATAAGCTGTTAGGCCTTTGTTGGACCACGACTAACTGTGATAAACTAACTGTTAGGTCTTTCCTCACCCACAACTTCTCTTCTAACAGCTATTGGTTCCTTTAGTTATTTACTCCTTGGTCATTTATTTGGACCCCCAGACCTCCATGCTAGGAACCAGGAAAGGTCCAAGGAATATAAGAATGAATACCTGGGCCTTCTATGAGTTCATGGTCCACATACTGTCCTCTACCTGAGACCCAAACACCAACACTACTTTTGCTCCTTAACTTGCAAAGTCATTCATTACTTCAGGGAAAGTCAAAGTGGTTTTTGTTGTCTAGTAATTAATCCTGGGACTTTGGTTATTTCAGACTCTATGTGACAATAGTGGTCTCAATGTGGAGCCTGGACGGATGGGGGCAGAGTATTGAGAGCACAAAACCTTTTAGCAGCCCGCTCCTTCCTGGTAAGAAAATGTCCTCATTTCACTGGTGCAAATTTTGCCCCTTGAGGGTAGTGTCTGGGCAAACTAACAATGTGTGGGTGGTTATCATCACCATCTGCATTTTGCCTTGTAGGAAATCTCAGAGTATCACCAGCTGTTATATATTATTTTGTGAAGCTCTGAGTCCTCAAGGAAAAATACAACATAAGGACAAAACCCTCTTTTCTATAAAGGGAATGTAAGTTTATGGAACATGGGGGTGGAGTGAAGGGCAAAGTGAATCCCCTCCAATTTGTTAAAGCTAGAGTTCGCTTTTGTGTTTGCCTAAGTACTGGCTAGAAATGAGAAATGCGCACAAACTCTGAATATAATGTCATGGAACCTGCGTTTGCATTTGGCTGTAGGAAAATGTCATCACATTGGGTATTCAGACTTTCTACCAAACTTTCAGAAGAAGAGAGTAAACACAGAATTCCCAGGATCTGGAATGCAGCGACAGAGGATGTATATTTTTAAATTCCATGATTTATCACAAAAATTCATGATGTTTCTGTGTCTATTTAAATATAAAGATAATGCCCATGTACCAAACTTCTAGAAAAATTAGTGCCCTGGGAAGACATGATGCTTGTCTGGGGCTTTGCTTATTCTCTTGCATATCCCATATATACCACCTTAATTTGGTTAGGATGGTATTACACAGAGAAGCAAATATTTGAGGGATAAAATCCTGGCTTACTTTTTTTCTCTGTTAGAAGTTAAAGGAAGTTAAATGCTATAACAATTTTCTCTGATAGTCTATCTCTATAGGTGTTCAGGCCTCCCAAGGACAAAGGGCCAGATTAGAGAAGACCTAATTGCTCAGTTTGGTTTCATTCCAGGCTCACCCTGTCATGAAGGCTTTAGCTATACAGAAAATTTTTGCATGCAATTCATGTTACCTCTCCATCTTGGTGATTGGCATATAAAAGGTTTCAGGATATTGTGAAGGAACCCATCTTAAGATGACTATTCTGTTTGGTAAAGCAACCCCCAGTGTCATCCCCATTTGCAACTGAAATACTCCCTAGTCCTTGGGGTTACCTCAGTGTCAGAGGGACTCCTGTATGGAAAATGGAGCTGATCTGAATTGAATCAGTTCTTACAGACTTGAGGATTTATAATTATAACTGTTAAAAAAAGTGTTTTAAACTCAACAGGGGTGCTAACGGAGAATTAATTAGTTAATTCTATGAGAAGTTTTGAAAACAAGAATTTATAGTCATTATTATGAAAAATACATGTCAGAAATTAAAGAAATATTCTATAAGCTATTTACATAATGCCAGAATATAATTTAATAAAAAAATAAAAAGAACACTGACAGATAACCAAACCTTCTTTTGCTCCTTACATATTACTGAAGAATATTTAAGGTTATTGATATATTTAGAAGGCTATATTTCAGTTTGCTGTGATCTGGTTTGTGAATATCAGTCTATCAATAAATATTTAGTGATTAATCTATAAAAGACTATGAGCTGAACATACACAGTTGTAAGATGTTGTAAGTCCAACACTTAAGGCATTAAAAATTCATGGAGTTAGGGAAACATTGCTATCTCAGTATTTCCAAAGATCATATGTTTACTGCCAGTTCTATAATCTGATTTAATGCTCTAACATCACCTTGAACGTTTCCAAATATCTTCCCATATTTTCCTGGTTAGAAGTAGTATTTCTCCTCCCCTGCCAAATTCCCCATAGTATTTTGCTTGTGTCAGCATTATAGCAATTGCCAGTCTCATCATAATCTTTAATATAATAAAAGCCAATAATAATAAAAACAACAGCAACAGTAGTAGTAATAACTTCCACTTATGGAGAACTTTTTAATTTATCAAATGCTGAACCAAGTGCTTCATTGCACTTATGCTTAAACTAACCCTATGCAATAAGTATTGCTGTTGTTATTTCACAGTTGAGGCAATTTCAGATTAATGATGCCACATAACCTGCTCAAACACACAGAGTTAGAAGTAGGAGTAGTGGAGCTTGAATTCAAACCACCTGGTTTCAGGGCCCTTGAACTAATGAGGACTTCCTATCACCTTCCAACATACCAGATTTACCTTTGATTTTTCTCTCCTTGTCTCTAGCACCATTGTGCTCTGATGAATGCCCCATATTTCAATTAATTGAATAGAAATAAAAGATAAAATATTGAATTTAGTTGGTTATGTCTGGTGAGTTTCTTACACTATTGACGGGGGCTCATTTACTAATAAAAAGGTAGACCAGAAACAAAATTCTGACTTCTTGAGGTATTAGTCCATTTTGTGCTACTGTGATGGAACATGGAAAAGTGGGGGAATTGATAATGAACAAAAATTAACTGACTCATGGTTCTAGAGGTTGAGAAGTACAAGAATAAAGGGTCAGAATTTGGGGAAGACCTTCTTGTTAGTCATCCCATGGGGTAGGGTAGGGCAAGGAGAGGCAAGAGAGTGCAAGAAGAGGGTGAACTTGTCCTTTAATACTGAGCCCACTCCCATGATGATGGCATTTATCCATTTATGTGGGCCATGTCCTCATGACTCAAACACTTTCCATGAAGCCACATCTTCCAAATAACTTTATTGGGAACCAAGTTTCCAGCACATGGACTTCGGGGTCATATTCAAATCACAGGACTTGTCTTTCTTTCTTGGCAAAAGCCTGCATTAAGTTTTGGCCACTGTCTCTGGCTGCTTTATCCTTTTCAGCAGCCAGATTCCCTGAGATATTTCATTCAATACTTATCCTTTCTTGTAATGATACTACTGATCTTCAGGCATAATATTTTAGCTTGCAATTCAGGCATGATGCACTAGTTTGAGTTAATTTACTGAAGGAACAGGATCTTGCTTCTTGTCTTTCAAGAAAAATGGTAAATAAGACTCTCAAAATGGTACATAATCTTACAAGATTAATTAGTTCCACCTATTCATCACTTACTCACTTATTCTCTCAAACTCTCATTCATTATTTCAACAGCTGACTTTTTAGAGCCTAAAACAATTTCTACTTTCGAGGGTTTTTTACCTTTGGTGAGGGTGATCATCTAATGACTAATCATCTAGTCACCATTAGGTGACTGATGTTCAAATATTGTATCAATATCAGTATCAGATACTGATATTTGAACACAGTAGTATGATGACCAGCAGCCCTGATTTGCCCTGAATTCCGGGGTTTCCTAGGATGTAGAATATTCACTTTTCAAATCTGGTATAGTTCCTAGAAAACTGGCACATTTAGTCACCCTAGCTGTAGGAACATAGAGGAAGAAATTCATGAAAAGGTAAAAGAACATTCTAATTTCCCAGAAGTAGTTTTAATGCTGGAATTTCAGACCAGGCTTGTGAGGGAGGTAAAGTTCCTTAACAAGGATCCAAGGAAGTTAGAGACTTATGCTACTGGACTGGAGATTTCTTTCTTCTCCTAAATATACACATACAAGTCAGAGAGAGAAAAAAAGAGAGAGAGAGCAGAGGAGAGGACAAGAACACAGGCACAGAAAAACATCTTTGTCCTTTAAACCACCTTATACATCCAATTCCTTTCTATAATCAAAGCCTGAGTTATATTGCAGGGCATCTAAAGCAGATATAAAAGAATGAAGAATTCTCATGAGAGAAGAAGGGAGCTAAGTATTGCAGTACCCGCCTCCTTTGGTGGGTGACACTGAGTCACTGATGATGGTTCCCAGGGTGTGGCTGAGTCACTGCAGAGGCTCTCACAGGTGACCCAGGCAGCAACACAGGCTGGAGCCTCTGCAGAGGACAGATGCTTGCTGTTCCCGAGGCAGAATGGATCTCTGGAGGTTTGCTATGTAAGAGTGGCACAGAGCTGCCAGAAAACATAATAATGGCTGTGATTATGATTATGAGTGCCTTTTAATTGCTGCTACATCATGCCAAGTGTCTTGGGAAGGGGAAAGTGGGGCCTTATGAATAAGTGATCACTTAAAATATTTAAATAGATGATTATAATAGACGACTTTAGAATACTTGGCTTTATATTACCCTTGAAGCTAAGGGCCTTCTGCAATACATAGAAAATTCATGCCCAATGGATATGCAGTTCAGATATCTTGTAACTTGAAATATCTATGTATATATCTCTGTTTAAGAAAACTGATGTAAGTTTCAATAACAGATAAAGTAGGAAGTATTTAAATGTGTAACATGGAGATTTAGGATTACTATTTCAGGAATGTATTGGAAAATGTATTGAAAAATGACCTGCTTTTAATCATCTGTTTAAAGAAAACTTGAAGTTCATAGATAATCAAGCTTGGTCGAGAAAGAAAGTCATTTTCTCAATTCTGAATTCTTGCTTTTGTATAGTAAAATACAATTCTAAGGCAACACAGTAGAAGATTTTCCTATAAACTATAGTTGAGAAGATCAGAAAGCATGGTTCACCAAAAAGAAAGAAGTAGAAAGTCAGTTGCAGAGAGAAAAAGAAGAGGAATTTGGAGGTGATACCACTAGCATGGGCATATTGCCACCAGGGTTCCTGAAAACAGACTCAGACCTTCTGTCTCCTGGGCCTCAGCCAATCCCTATCCCAATGGAAACACAGCCAGGACGAGAGGAAATGAAATTACACACCAGGTGTTGCTGTTTCCAGGATCAACATGGCCCGTAGGCCACAAAGCTGTGGATCGAGGGAATTTTCTAGATAGTTGGACTTGAAACGGTCTACCCTCTTCCACCCATCTGTGGTGCATACTCAGAACCTAAGACTTCTTAAAATCCATGTAGAGGAACCAGCAGAGGCCAAGGTTAGAAGGAAAGGGCTGTAGAGCAGGGATTGGCAAATTGTGGTCTGTGGATCAAATTCTGCTTTTTATGGCCCTGAGATATAATGTTTTTACAATTTTAAAGGGGTATCAAAAAGAAGAAGGTGAAGATAAAGGAGAAGGAGGGAGAGGAGAAGACAGAGGAGGGGATAAACAACAAAAACCACTGGGAAATAAGGAAAACATGTGACAAAAACTGCGTTGGATGGTAAAGCCTAAAATATTTTTCTGTCCCTTTATAGAAAAGTTTGCAAGTCCTGCTACAGAGCATAGGGGCCTCATAACCAAGGCAATTTAAAGTCACCATAGGCCTCAGCATTAGGAGCCAGAAAAGTCCCCCAAGTTCAGATAGGTCCACCAGCACAGACACCACAGCAGGCCAGCCACGCCACCGTAGAGACCAGAAAAGCAGAACTGACAGCTCTGTGTTGGAAGCTGCTCCTCATCCATCCCTGGGGACAAATGCACTTCATTGAAACCAGACACAGCCTCCAAAAGCAGAAGGAGGAAGACTCTGGTGAGAGAGGAGAAATGATCAGCAGTTTGAACTTTAAACTGAGTATACATGAGGCTGATCTAACCCCAACAAGTGATCTAAGCTTCAGTTTCCTAATTTAGGTATTTTACTTTGTTTTCTGGGATATTAAAATGGAGCTCCAGGGGAAAATAAGAATAATTGTTGACATTATTAATACTTCCTAATAGTTACTTTTTATTTGCATATACCGATAGCATGTACATTTTGAGACCTCTTTCTATTGCATTAACCTTATAAAATACTCCTCTGTATTCTCAGGATAAGATAAGCTGTGCTGGGTAAGTAGCTCAGCCATCTTGGCGGCTCAACACAGCAAAGGTTTAATTCTTACCCACGTCTTTGCTGCACACAGGTGGCAGGGCCCTGAGCTCCACATAGCCTCTCAGGGAGCCAGGCTGGTGGAGACTCTGCCATTGTGTGGCTGTGCCAGGTCACTTTAGTTAGTTTGAAGTTCTAGAGATCTGGTATGCTAGAGAGAGGGGACTACAGTTAATAACGATATATTCTGAACTTGACCTAAGAAATGAAAATGATGTAACCTAAATATTTGTACTGTCATATTAATCTGAAATTAAAAAAAAAATTTCCGGCTCAGTGACCGCCACATACACCAAGGCTTATGGTTCGAACCCAGCCCAGGCCAGAAAAAAAAAGGAACTAAGCCTACTGTAGGGATACATGTGGTATGTGTCCAGTCTATGAAAATTAGGTCAACTTAAGGAGGTAGTTAGTGTAGGGTGGTAGTTAACTATGGAGGTTGGAGGTCCTACTGTATTTCTATAGGCACCGTCCGTATTTGATTCTACCCATTACTACATAGATTGTTCTCACCTCTGCCTATCTGTAAACTGCAAAGTGCCACTCCAACAGTGAGAAACTTGACTCCTACCACCTGCCATTAATTTGGTTATTAGTTCAAATCCAGTGTACAGGAATTGCAGTGTCAGGACTGCTGACTTTCAATACCAAAGCAACTTTACCAGTCAGAGTACAGTGCCTCTATTTACTTCCAAAGTTACTTAAGTCAGCAGCTCTTCCTCAGACCTTCTTCAGTGATATTTCATAAATTTGTAGTTGCATCAGATTCTCTCACCACAGTCTGTATTCCTTTTAGAAATCCTTCAACCTCCTGATTAAATGATTTTTTTAAAAATTGTGTATAGTAAGTTCAGTCTTTGTGTTACACACTTCTGATTTTTGAGAAATGAAGTGTCATGTACACACCAGAACGCAATCACACAGAATAGCTTCACCACAGTAAAAATCCCCTGTCCCCAAAATCCCTGGAAACCACTGATCTTTTTGCTATCTCTATAGTTTCATCTTTTCCTGAATCTCATGTAATTGGAATCATACATTTACCTTTCAAATTGATTTCTCTCACTTAGAAACGTGCATTTAGGATTCCTTCATGCCTTTTCATGCCTTCATATCTCATTCCCTTTTATCATTGGATAAAATTTCCACTGTATGGATGTACTATGGTTTATCCATTCACCTAATGAAGACATCTTAGTTATATTCAGTTTTCAGTGATTATAAATAAAGATACTATAAATATTTATACTCCAGGTTTTGTATGGACATATGTTTTCAACAAAATTGTATAAATACTTAGGAGCACAATCGCTGCATTATTGTGGCAAGTGGCAAGACTATGTTTAGATTTGCAAGAAACTGTCAAACTGTCATTCAAAGCTGCTGTACCATATTGTATCCACACAAGTAAAGAACGACAGCTCCTGTTGCTCCACATGCTTGCCAGCAGTTGATGTTGTCAGTTTTCTTTTCATTTTAGTCATCCGAACAGGTTAATTGTAACAGTGGCATTTCCTTTTTGCTTTAATCTACAGTTCTCTAATGACAAATCGTATTGAGTATCTTTTCATATGCTTATTTCCCATCTGCAAATCTCCTTTGGTAAGGTGTCTGTTCAGATTTTTTCCAAGATTTAATTGGGTGTTTGTTTTCTTCTTGTTGAGCTTTGAGAATTATCTGTAGATTTTTATTTTGGATATGAGTCCTTTATTAGATATGTGTTTTGTAAATATTTTCTCCCAGTCTGTGGCTTGTCTTTAAATTTTCTTAACAATGTTTTTCACATAACATCATTTTTTACATTTTAATAAAGTATAATGTATCTATTTTTAATTTAGAGGTCATGCTTTTGGTGTTGTATATAAAAACTTAAGCCCAAGCCTGCCTATACTTTCTCCTGTGTTATCTTCTATAAGTTTTACACTTTACATTAAAGATTTTGTTATTATTCTTGAAAGGTGGAAGGTCTGTGTTTAGATGTTTTTCTTTATATAAGGATGTCCAGTTGTTCCAGCTTCGCATGTTGAAAAACTATCCTTTCTCTATTGACTTGGTATTGCTCTTTGTGAAAGATAAGTTGACTGCTGTATATTTGTGTGCATCTATTTCTACGCTGTTTATTCTGTCCCATTGACCTATGTACCTATTCATTTGTCAATACTATGATCACTGTAGGTTTTTACTAAGTTTGAAGTTGCTTAGCGTCTGTCTCTTCTTCATCAGTCTTGCATCGGCTTTTCTGGGTCTTTTTCTCTCTCTCCATATAAACTTGAAAATTAGTTTGTCAATAGTCATAAAATAACCTGTTGAAATTTTGTTTGGGATTGTATTGAAACTACAGATCATTTTGGAAAGAACTGGTATCATAACAAAATCAAGTCTTCATGAACATAAAATACGTCTGCAGTGATTTCAGTTGCCTTTAACTTCTTTCTTTAGAGTTTTGTAATTTTGTACATATTGATTCCATACAGATTTTGTTAAATATACATCCAAGTGTTTTATTTTAATGTGCTAATGTAACTTGTGTTGTGGTTTTAATTTTAAATTTCATTTTTTCATTGCTTATATGTAGGACACACATTGATTTTTTTTTTTTTTTGAGACAGAGCCTCAAGCTATCACCCTGGATAGAGTGCTGTGGCATCACAGCTCACAGCAACCTCCAATTCCTGGGCTCAGGCAAGTCTCTTGCCTCTGCCTCCCGAGTGGCTGGGACTACAGTCTCCCGCCACAACGCCCGGCCATTTTTTGGTTGCAGCCGTCATTGCTGTTTGGCGGGCCTGGGCTGGATTCGAACACGCCAGCTCAGGTGTACGTGGCTGGTGACTTAGCCCGTTGAGCCACAGGTGCTGAGCCCCATTGATTATTTTTATTTTAATCTTGTACTCAGTGATTGTGCTATAATTACTTATTAGTTTCCAGGAATATTTTTTGTCAATTCTTTTGGGACTTTTAGCATAGACAATCATACTATCTGTAAACACAGTTTTGCTTATTCCTTCCCAATAAGTATATCTTTTATTTCCTATTCTTGTATTTTTGCATTAGCTAATACATCCAGGACAGTGTTGAATAATAGTGGGGAGAGGGGAAATTCTTGCCTTTTTCCTGATCTGAGGAGGAAAATATACAATTTCTCACCATTAAGCATCAAGTTAGCTAATTGTTTTGGTAGATGTTTTTTATCAAGTTGAGGAAGTTTTCAGTTATTCCTTGTTTTCTAAGTGTTTTTGCCATGAATAAGTATTGGATTTATTCAGGTACATTTTCTGCATCAATTGGTATGATCATATGTTTTTTACTTTTTACTCTGTTGATGTCATGGATTAGCTTAATTGACTTTCAAATGTTGAATTAGATTTGCATACCCGAAATAAATCCCATTAGGTTGGGATGTATAATTACTTTAATACGCTGTTGAATTTGACTTGCTCATATTTTATTATTCTCAGGGTATATTATTAAGTTAATTTATGTTATCACATATTGCAGAATTCCCTTCTTTTTTTTTAGGACTAAACAGAATTGCATTGTATGTATATACCACAGTTTCTTTGTCCATGCATCTATATTCTTTTGAATTTATATTTATAAAAGATATTGGTCTTTAGTTTTCTTGTAATGCCTTTGGTTTTGGTAAAAAGAGAATGCTGACCTCCTAAAGAGGAATTAAGAAATATTTCCTCTGCTTCAGATTTCGTGGAGAAATTTTGGAGAATTGATAACATTTCCTCCTATGTGTTTGGTAGAATTCACCCATGAAATCATGTGGGCCTGGTGCTTTCCTTTTTGGAATATTACTAATTATTAATTAGATATTATATTGAGATAATATAGTTCTCACTGTGTGAGTTTTAGTTCTTCATGCCTTTCAAGAAATTTCACTGAGTTATCAAATATATGGGTCTTTGTATCTTCTCTTGAATATTATTAATTTTATCAATTTCATCCAAAACCAACTTTTTAATTGCAGTCACATAACCAACTTTTTAATTGCAAACACATAACAGCAGATCTACCCTTTTAAAAAATTGTTAAGTATACAACAATGTTGTGCAGCAGATCTCTAGAGCTTAATTATCTTGCTTGACTGAAACTTTATTCCCATTGATTAATAACTCCCTCCTACTCCCAGTGACTAGAACCATCTTTGCTTCTATGAGTTTAAATATTTTAGATATCTCGCATAAGTGGAATTATGTAATATTTGTCTTTTTATGATAGGCTTATATCACTTAATGTGACATCTTCAATTATGTTGTCATATATTACAAATTTTCCTTCTTCTTTGAAGACTAAATAGAATCCCATTATATTGTATACCACATTTTCTTTGTCCTTTTATCTGTCTATGGACATTTACGCTGTTTCCACATCTTGGCTATTATAAATAATACTGCAATAAATATGATATTAATATCTCTTTGAGATTCCTATTTCAATTTTTTAAATAAATACCCAGAAGAGGGATTGCCAAGTCATATGAATTATATGACAGTTCTTTTTCAACTTTGTGAGGAATTTCCATCCTCTTTTCTATACTAGCTGCATTTTGTATTCCCAACACCAGTGTGCAAGTGTTCCAATTTTCCACATCCTCACCAACGCTTGTATTTTTTTAAATAATAGTTATCCTTATAGCGGTGAGATGATACCTCATTGTGGTTTTGATTTGCATTTCTTCGATGACTACTAACTTTGAACATCTTTTCATATATCTCTTGTCAATTTTCATGTCTTCTTTGGGAAAATGTCTAAAGTCCTTCTTAGCCCATTTGTTAATCAGATTAGCAGTCTTTTTAAAACTATTAAGTTATAGGAGTCCCTTATATATTATGGAGATTAGCCCTAATTAGGTGTATGTTTTACAAATATTTCTCCCATTCCATAAATTTCCTTTTTACTTTGTTTGCTTTTGCTGTGCCGAAGATTTTTACTTTGATGTAGGGCCACTTGGTTTTGTTTTTGTTGCCTATACTTTTGATGTCAATATCATTGACTAGTGTCATGAAATTTTCCTCCTATTTTACTCTTAGGTGTTTTATAGTTTGGGATCTTATGTTTAAGTCTTTAGTCCATTTTGAGTAGTTATTGTGTGTGATGTGAGATGTGGGTCTAATTTTATTCTTGTGCATGCAGATATCCAGTTTTCCCAATATGATTTCTTAAAGAGACTGTCTTTTTCCAACTGTGTATTTTTTGACACCTTAGTTGAATGTCAATTCGGCATATTTGTATACATGGGGCTCTCTTTTGTGTTTCATTGGTCTATATGCCTATATTACACTGTTTTTATTACTGTAGCTTTGAAATATATTTTGAAATCAAATATCAGCTGTGATGCCTCCAGCTTTTTTTTTTGTTTCTCAAGATTGTTTTAGCTATTTAGGATCTTTTCTGGCTCCTTATGAATTTTAGGATTTGTTTTTATTTCTGTAAAAAATGTCAGTGGAATTTTGCTGTGGGATTGAATTAAATTTGTAGATTATATAGTATGGAGACTAATAATATTAATTCTCACAATCCATAAGTTGGATATTTTTTCATTTACTGTCTTTTTCAATTCCTTGAAATATTTTATAGCTGTCAGCATATGAATTTTCATCTCCTTTGTTAAATTTATTCATCAGTATTTTATTCTTTTTATTATTAGTGTAAAAGGAATTTTTAGACATTTCTTTTTATGGATAGTTCATAATTATCTACAAACAGATAATAAGAATAATATGGCTTTGGGATCTGGGCAATGATCATTTCATAAAATGAGTTTGGAAGCATTTCCTTCTGTTCAGTTTCTAAAAAGAGTTTGAGAATGATTGGCATCAATTCATCTTTCAATTTTTGGTAGAATTTACCTGTGAAGCTATCTAGTCCTGGACTTTTCTTTGTTGAAATGCTTTGAATTCTACTCCCATCACCTTACTCACTATTGGAATGTTTAAATTATCTATTTATTCATGATCCAGTCTTGATAGGCTGTATTTTATGGAATTTATCCATTCTTTCTAAGCTATTAAATTTATCGGTTTATGATTATTCATGGTAGTTTCTTATGATCCTTTATTTCTGTTGTATTGGTTATAATATCTCCTCTTTCATTACTATTTTATTTGTGCTATAAGAGTTGTTAGATGCAACATTAAAAAGAACATCCATAAAAGAAATTTTTTATATTGTCAACCTAAATAGAAGATAGAGAGGCTCTATAGAAAACAATGAGATTTATTCAGGAATCAGCACTGCATTGGAAACACACATGGGCATATACAGGGAGGTAAAGGAAGATAATAGTCATCAATGGAAAAATGAGGAGGATTACATATGTTGTTTTGAAACAACTATTCTTGGTTACAAATGTCAATAGCAAGCAGTGTTCATCTAGGGTTGTTGGGCAGATATCCTCACAGAATTGTCTTTTATATAAGGTTTCAGTGGCCCTTGTGAAAGATGGTGGAGCTTGCATAGTCTTTTGTGATATTCCTTGTTCTCTGGCATCATGCATGAGAACCCTTCCTTAATAGCCTTGCCTGGCTCAATTTGTTGAGTTTTGACTAAAGTGACTCTGTTTTGACTCTGACAGCTTTTACAATATCTCGTGCTTTATCAACATTTAAACTTTTCTTTCTTTCTACAAAAGACAGTAAGAAAATGAAAAGAGAAGCCACAGACCAGGAGAGAATACAGTAGAACCCCCATAGTTGATGCCTCCCTACATGATAACAATGTGTTGTGGAGTTTATAACACACAAATGTGGAAGTAATTGCATAAAGAGTGGAAGGAGTACATAGAGTTAAGTTGTTCTAAGATTCTTGCAGTATTTGGGAAGATGTAAAGGTATTAATTTGTGGTAGACTAAAATAGATCAAGGATTCATATGTTAAATAACACATGAATAATCACCACAAAATAAGATAAAAGATGTAGTTGGAAAGCTAAGAGAGGAGACAGAAAAGAAAAATTTATATTTTATTATGATCAAAATAGTTAATAAACCTCTGAAATGGTGCTCAAGGTTATTATTCCTCAGGGAAACAAAATCGAAGCCATGATGAGCTCACAGTATATATTCACAGTTACCTGCAATTGAAAAACAAAGCACCCCAAAACTTAGTGGCCTAAAATAATAGTTATTATTTTTCCCAGTTCTACATCTGGATTGGACTTGGTTGGGAAGTTATTCTGCTCCCTGTATTTTTTTGGGGGGGTGGGGAAGAACAGGGGTTGGAACTTCCAAGATGGCGTCTCACTTTCATGTCTGGTCCTTCAGCTGGGGTCCACCTGAGCAATCTAGGATGACATTTTCACCACCTTCCAACTTCTCCATGTGTTCTCTTGAGCAGCATCACCAGATATCTTTATATGGCAATTCAAGTCTACCATAGTAGTGACTGTTCCAAAAGAACAAGCCTCAATGAGTAGGACTTTAGCAAACCTTTTTTTAATGTCACATTTGCTAATGCTTCATTAGTTAAAGCAAAACATGTGTCCAGGGACAAGTTAATGTGAGAGAAGAGTGTACAAGTGCATGAGGATCTGGAGAAGCAGTCTACCACATGGCAAGAAGGACAAAATCAAAAATAATGACATAGCAAATGTTGGTGTGGTTTTTGAGCTACCAAAACTCTCAGAAATTACTAGTATGAGTGGAAATTGGTGCAATAATTTTGTCAATTTGTAGGGCTATGTAGAGAAACTTTGGTTGCATTTACTAAAGCTAACTATACATCTACCCTTTTACCCAGCAATTCCACTCCTAAGAGAACTGAGTGATTACATTCACAAAAGATGTTTATGAGAATGTTCTTAGCTTTATTCATGCAAAGACAAAAATTGGAAACAACTCAAAGGGACATCAACAGGATCATGAATAAATAAATTACAGTAAAATAATACACAGCAATAAAAAGAACAAAGCCTTGTTTCAGCCTAGAGAAATTTCATAGACATTATGTTGAGCAAAAGGAACCAGATGCAAAAAAAAAAATGAACTGTATGATTCTATTTAGGGAGTGACCTACTGCTCCAGTTTTATCACTGAAAAGTCTAAAAGTCTTTTCTATCCCAGAAAGCCCTCAGTTCCATGCAAACCACAAAGACTAGTTGCACTACATTTATGAAATTTAATATCAAGCATAATTAATCTTTGTTTTTCAAAGACAGACTAAAGTTTACTTCTGGAGTGCATTTAAAGTAAAAAATGGCAAGAAGGAACTTCCTGCAATGTGGAAATATTCTGCTCTTGAACTAGGTGGTGGTTACATAAGTACGTACATGTGTAGAAATTTATTTAAGATTAGTGCAGATTATAGACTTTACTATATAAACATTCTACCTTAATAAAAATGTCAACATACAAAAATGAAGAAACAATTTCTATTTCAGAATGGTCAGTCCCCTGGGAACACATCCTTTGCTCAGAACCTTCTGGGGACATTTTTTTCTTGTCCACACTTGACTTTTTTTTAGTGATTTCTGGACCTTGGCCTCTTTTGCCAAGGAATATCCTTTTGATTTGGAACATCATGTGTGCACAGTCACTTATATACATTCAGTTTTTGACCTTTGGTACTTAGAGGCATAATTGCTGGCACTAAGCCCATACAGTGTCCCAGTGAAGCAGATTAATGGGTGGCAGTTCATCAGGTATTGGAGGAATAGGCAGAACCTTCTTCTGAGGTTTTGGGATATCATTATGTTCTGCTTTTTGGGGGGGGGCAGAACTCTTTGTTACCCTTGACAGTTTTTGTTTATTTGGTCCCCTTTGCTGAGGTTCCTGGTACAGCAGGTACACTTGGATGACTTGCAGCTGCTGCTTCTCTACTGAACAAGTTTCTGCTGATGTTTGGTCAGATCTGTAATTCCCATGTTCTTCTCTGGCTTTCTCTGTGGAGTTCCTCTCCTTGCCTTTTTAGTTCTCCATACTTGAGAAAAGGAAGTTGATACAATGAAAAGATTCTCCCCACAAAAGAATAAAAATAAAAAGCCTCTTTCTGGAATTTTATCCTTGAAAACTTTCCATGCTTGAGCCAGGCATTTTCTTTAACTCTCCCTCTTGGCAATCACCATCTGTGATACACCACAAAGCAGGAAACTACATCCTAGCAGCTAAGAATAATAGCAAGCAATCTTTTGAGCTATTTGGCTTGAGGAAAGGATAACAAGTTATTGAACTGTGAGCATGGTTCTCCACATCACGATGCATTTCCCGCTGCTTTCTCAGGCCATTTCCTCTGTCTTCTCTGAGATATCTTCAGGAAACTTTTGCTGAACAGTAGTCAATTGGTATGAGTACTTCTGCAACCATTCTCTTGCTGAAGATAACTCAGTGGTCCTATTTTTACATATGGAAGACAGCGGAATGCCTAGTTCCCTTCCCTCAGATCATGTATGTTGAAGAGGCAGCAGTGACACTATTTTGCGGTGGATGCTATTCGGGCCCCATTCTGAGTCCCAAGCCCAATTCCGGGAAAAACCACAAGCAGCATCACCCAGGGAGGAGGCAGCCAGCCTAGGTGAGGACCCCCCTATCAGGAGCAAGCACACAGCCCTCCTTAGAAAGTCCTTGACCTCAAGGGGCTTCGACCTATCAGGACCCTTTGGGCTCTGAATAGCCAACCAGTAGCCCCGCACAGGTTCCCCACCCCCTCGATCTTCCCTAGCATTTCGTTGCAACCCAAGATGCTTTGCGAGTGACTAGTATAAGAGCTTGAACACCCATTGTAAGGGGGTCGCAGATTGAGCAGCCTGACTGTCAAAAGTCTGCGGCCGAGCATATGCTTGAATAAAGACACTCCTTTGCTTTTACATGTGTGCACAGAAGTCTCTCAGCGGCGTTTTTGGTCCTAACCATGTCTTATGTAAGGTGCCCTATTTCTTGCACCACAAACAGTTAAGCCAATTCTAAGTTCTGGTGGCATCTCTTCATGTTTACAAGTCCAGAATTGTGCGTGACTACTTCATTCACTTGCTTTATGCTCTTACAAAATGAGATAATCAGATTTCTCTTAAGTTGACTCCCTGAGCATTCAGTAAGTCTTTAATTTCTGATTATGAATTCTTAGGACTTCTGGAGGCAGCTTGGCAGAGGACAGAGAATATTCAAGTGCCCATTAACTTGTCCAGTGCAATATCTATTTGATTTTTCACTTAATTCTGTTTACATAATTTCTGGGAAAATTATAAGCATTATACATTATAAACAAATACATAGAAACATACTCTTTAACTATAAAACTCTTCTGAATGGGATTTTGTAAGAATTAGGATTATTCAGAAGAGATTTGTACTTAAGAAATATGTTTCTCTATGTTGTTTATGATGAGGACCATTCTAATTCCCATGGGAAAAAATGCAGACTTCCTAGCTCCAGCCTATAAAGCTCCTTGGACAAGATACCTAACTTCTCTGCATCTAAAAATTGAGAATAATAAATGATGGAGAAAAAGTGTAGAGTAATGGAGAATTTATTAATTTCTTGATTTACAACTCTCTACCCCTTAAGATTGTTGGAAGGAATTCTTAGCATCGTACACCTGAAATTAGCTTCTACAACACCGCTTCCATAGTGAGTGCTTTACACAGGAAGGTGTATGCCTTTATCTTCATTCACCTGGCTTCTTGGAGATCAGAAAGTGCACCTGGAGACCAGGTAGTGAGGCCAGAGGCCAGAGGCCAGAATGTTAATGGCCTTACCTCCTCTGCAAACCAGTTCAGACAAGTTCAAAGGTATTCAGTCCATGCTAATATCTCACTACCTGCTGTGTTTTCATTTTAGTTCAGTTCTCTGCCATTGAGAAGAGTTCTGTACATCTAGTACACGATAAGCCCTTGAGAAATGTTAAATGCAAAGCCATTATTTGTGTCAAGAAATTAGCTGATGTTTGCTTGTTTCTTGGAAAATCAATAGCTTTTTTAGCCAGATTTTTGAAAAGATGGAACTGAACTTTTAGAGCAATGAAGATTTTTAAGGCTGGAGGGTTTTTTTTTCTCCCTCCCCTTTTTTTTCTGCCTTTGTATCCCTATGTCTCAAAAAGAAATTCTGTACAGATTAGAGATATCAGCCCAGCACAAGCATGGCTTATACATTATGTTGAAAAGAATTTCTAATTTATTTTCTACAAAGACTTAGCCACATGGCTTTAGTAGTTTTAACAGCTTGAATTCCATTTTTGACATTTAATCTACTGATTTGATGCAGGAAATGATATAAAAATTTAGCTTTATTGAAGCATGTTGCATGAATGTAGAGCAATCTGGGGCATTCATGGCCTCTGTCTTGATGGAGCACCAGTCAACCTGCATAGATAGAGCACCAGTCGAATGAGTGCAGTGGTCAGCATAATTACTCAGTTCTCTCCCTCTGTGGGGGTTGAAAGGGAGCTGGATCCTTTAGTGCTTAAAAGTAGACTTAGTTGTAAGGATGGTTGGCCTTTACAGTGAAATGATAGAAAAATTATTAACTCGGTAGTTTTTCGATAAGGACTGAAACCTGTCTCTCCGCCTGCTGCTTTCTTGCTCTTTGAATTCCCATCCCATCTGGGGGATTTCTGTTTTCACTAACCACTGAGGAGCCCAGCAGATGAAAAGGAAATGTAAATCCTCCTCTTTACCTTCATCAGTTCCTTGTCTTTTAGAATTTGGTCTTTTAAACCTCAAGTTGAACAATGGGATTTGTCAACAATGGGATTTGTCTTCAACGGGACATGTCTTTAACCTTGTGGAGGAAGGAGGAAAGCTGATGGGCCAGCTTTCACAATACCTTGTGAATTCAACTATCATTACCTTGGTTGTCTCCCTCAAATTCAGCTGGCCACTTGACCTCAGTGGCAGGCATTCTTCTTTTTCTTTTTTTGGGATGTCGCAACATGTCTCATGTCTCCATCCTTTTCTCTCTTTCCCCCACCCCATTCCCTTCTAAAATTTAAACTAAACTTGTACTTTCATATCCTAATCTTGGCCTAAAGACATTCCCTTCTTGCCCTGCCTGTGTGCAGCACCTACTGAGCTTTCCACCCTAACAGTGATGTGATTTCAGGACGTCAGAATTGCCAGTCCTTCCCGCCAGATCCTCCTTGGTGCCTAGCATGCTCTAACAGGAACCCCACACACCTTCACTTAAGACCTTATTTCTTAGTTAAAACAAAACACAGCAGATCCCTTCCACTGGCACCTCTGTTCCATTCCTGGGTTCTGGCAAATCCCCCCTCAGAGATGAGAAATGTCAGGAGAGCAATTTGAGGTGAAGCTGCTGACACCACACCTCATGAGGAGACCAAGCCTTCCTCAAACCAGGGCTCCTCAGTCTCATGGTTTTGTTTCTAAGCAGGGATTCTGAACTTCACCCACTAGCTTGCTGTCTCTCTAGCCCAGGAAGGAGTTAATCCTATCGTCTGTCAGTAGGTACTCTTCCCTTTCATGACTTTTTGGGAGCACAAACCTGGCCAAAACTACTACTACTCCCCTGGCTTTTGCCCTAGGAATGTCCCTGCCTTTAGTTACTGGTTTGGTTTCGACATTTCTCCTCATGATAACAACTGCCACAAATTAAGGGTCTCAGCACTGTAGTACAGACAATGGAAATGGACAGTGATTTAAGGGAAACTCTTACGTCTTACATGTCGGAGAACCATTATTCTCAGGTGATTACAGGGATGCAAACTATTCCACAGTCCTGCCTGTCTTATTTTCTTGATTTCTCTCTGCCCTCCACCTTGAAGTTTCACTGCTCACATAGTTTCACTGGAACTTACTAATGTCCTTCTCTTTCCTTCAATCTTGGTGCTTTGCCCCTTCTATGCAGTAGATGTCCTCTGATCAGTAATTCTTACTCTCCTCCAGCACCCTGTGACTTTCACTTCATCACCACTCATAATGCGAATGTAAAGAGAGACCACGTTTGTTCCCATTTCAATGTATAAATGTACAAATATAAATCTAAATAAAACTTTGAGAGCAGATGTAACATTATCACTACCTCGTCATGACTGAAGAGCTCCCCAAGTTCAGTATTATGGCTTCAGGAGCTAGAGCTGGAGAAGGAATTACAATCTGAGACAAAGGCTGAAGAGGGAACATAAGGAAAAAATCCATTAGGATTCTGGAAGTGAGATCCTGAGAGATTAGAGGGGTTCTAGAACTTTTTATGCTGATGGAAATATCCCATAATATTCTGTATTGTTTGATACAGTGGTATTCCTCTATTGAGTACTTGAAATGTGACAAATGCAACTAAAGAGCTATATTTTAAATTTTATTTGTGTTTAATTTTAATTTAAATAGCCACAAATGAGTACTAGCTATTATCATGACTAGCACAGACAGAAATATATCAATGGGGCAGAAGGAGTGCTAAAGCCCAGATGTAGATCCTAGAGTAGAGAATCAAAAGGAGACACTCAAAAGTGAGCTGGGTAACACCAAGAGAACAGGGAGGAGGTCACTTCACAAATTTTTCTAGAAAACTAGCCTTTGCTCCTTCCTTTGATAGATAGCTTGAGTTGTGCTCAGAACTTTACCAAGGAGCACTGGACCAGATACCTAGATGGCTCTTCAGGCCTCCAACTTCTCCTCCTTTGGAGATTAGTGAACTTTGTCTGAAAGGTAGTCCAAAAAACTAATACCATGAAGATCAGCACCAAAGCTTTAGCTTTTGTAAATCAACCACATAGGTTTGACCTTAATTAATTATTACTTCTTTTTACTCTATAGGGCTTCAGTGAAACAGTTAATGTTTCCAAAGAATCGACATGAATTTACTATTAAACATTGTTCCTGCCCCTTCTTTAGAGATCTCAGTGCACTCATTTCATTTATTTATGTATTTTTTATTAAATCAAAAAGAGGTAGATCATGTATACATTAATGCCTTTAAAGGGTGCAATGTGCTAATTTCATATACAATTTGGAATGCTTACATTGTACTAGTTAGTATATCTCTCATCTTATTTACTTAATTATTGTATTAAGACATTTATACTCTATGCTTAATAGATCCAACATATACCCTTGCAATATGCACCATAAGTGTGACCCCGCCATTCACCCTCCCTTCATCTCACCTTCCCCCTCCCCACCACTCCTCCCTCCCTCCTTCATCCTGGGCCATAGTTGTGATCTATTCTTGTGAGTGATTGTAAATTGGTTTCATAATAGTACTGAGTTCATTGGATACATTTTCCTCCATTCTTGAGATACTTTACTAAGTAGGATATATTCCAGCTCCATCCATATAAACATAAAAGAGATAAAGTCCCCATATTTTTTAAAGCTGCATAATATTCCATGGTATACATATACCACAATTTATTAATCCATTCATGGGTCAATGGGCACTTGGGCTTCTTCCATGACTTAGAAATTATGAATTGAGCTACAATGAACAATCTGGTGCAAATATCTTTGTTATAAAGTGATTTTTGGTCTTTTGGATATACTCCTAGTAGAGGAATTGTAGGATTGAATGGCAGGCCTACCGTTAGATCCCTGAGTGCTCTCCATACTTCTTTCCAAAAGGGATGTATTAGCTTGAATTCCCACCAGCAGTACAGAAGTGTTCACTTTTTTCCACATCCACACCAACATCAGTAGTTTTGGGATTTTGTTATGTGAGCCACTCTTACTGGAGTTAGATGATATCTCAAAGTGGTTTTGATTTGCATTTCTCTGATGATGAGCATTTTTTCATGTGTCTGTAGGCCATGCGCCTTTCTTCTTCAGAGAAGCTTCTGTTCAAGTCCCTTGCCTGCAATGAACTGGAATTACTTGTTCTTTTCTTATTAATAATTTTGAATTCTCTGTGGATTCTGGTTATCGAACTTTTGTCAGAAACATAACATGCAAATATCTTCTCCCATTCTAAGATCACCTAGAAATAGCTTTTATAAACTGAGTCCAGGGATAGGCTCAGATAGTATGTCAAATAATCAAAGGCAGAAAGACCTACAAACTGAGGCAACTTGTATTTTCAAGTAATAGAAGCTTCTAGGAGAGTAGCAGCCTTTATCACCCTGTACATTAACATAAAGTAGAATCCACTCAAGACCATTTAAGCAGAAAAGGAATTTATTACTTATTCACTTATTTAACAAGTATTTTACACATCAAACACCATTCTGGGAGCTAGGGATGGGGGGGGGTTACAGCTTTGTTGTAATACTCCCTGACTTAAAAGAGGGAGATAAAAGACAATTAGCAAATAAATAAATACATATTATGTAATTAATGAAATACAAAAGACCAAAACAGGATTAAAAAAGTCATGAACTGAGTGTCGGATTACAGGTAGAGAACTGATATTTTACATTGGGTGTCCAGGGAAAGCATCATGATAAAACAATATTTGATCATAGACAGAAAAAAAGTGAAGATATAGCCATGTGCTTGCTGGAGGAAGACCCTTAAGACTAAGGAAACAGCAAGTGCATAGGCCCTGGGGTTATAGCCCAATGTCATGTCCAAGGAATATTGCAGAATGTTCTGGGGGAGAACTGGGGCAGAAAAATTTGAGGAAGATGGGTAGGATTTGTGTTCAGAAAGGCAATAATGGCAAGATCATGTTGGGCCTTTGAAGACTGTTACAAAAACCTTTGTTTTGATGCCAAAAAGGGTTATTCAAAGCTGCAAGAGTGGATGCAATCGCCAGGGACAGTTTGGAGAACTCCACGCTTTTATATATCTGGAAGATGAGGAAGAATTCATAGAGGAAACTGAGAAAGAGGCACCAATCATGCAGGAGGACAAGAGAGAGTGAAGTGCCTGAAACCAAGAAAGGAATGTTTCAAAAAGAGGTAGTTATAGCAAGCCCTGCTGGTAGGCCAAGGAGCATGAGAGCTATGAATTACTGTTGGATTTTACAGGGTGAAATCTTGGTGATTGATAGAATAGGTTGGGCTGATTGATGGAATATTTTGGGCATCCATGAGAATAAAAGCATGCTTGCAGTGAACTCCAGCAATAATGAAAGGAAATGTCAAGGAGATGGTGAGTTAGAAGACTCTTCTAAAGAGTTTTGCTTTACAATGAAAGGAAATGATCATGTGAGGCCAGGGCCTTGGAGATAAACTTGTACAGATGGGAGAGATTGTACCATATTTGCATGCCAATGGGAAGGATACAGAAGAGAGGGAAAAATGATGATCTAGGAGAGCAAGGGGAATTGCTAAAGAAGATGCTCTTGGTTGAGTGAGAAGATGCTCTTGGTTGGGGATCAGGTGCACAGTTGGAGGAGTTGGTCTGAGACAGGAGTGGAGTCTGACACCAATGCTAACAGAACAGGAGGCAAGCACATAGTATAGATGCATGTGGGTAAGTAGATGTTGAAATAGTCATGTGTGGAAGCCCTTTTTTATATTTACATTTTCTCACTGAGGTAGAAAGCAAGGTTATCAACTTAAAGCAGTGATGGAGAGGAGAGATTGGATATTTAAAAGAGAGAAAAGAAAGTGTGAACTAGAAGAGCGACAAGTAAAAGGACTTGGGGAAAACAGGAAGATGTCTGGGCAGCCCGAGGGCCCATGGGGGTGAGTGATGATGGATTTAAAGTAAGTTAGTATGGCCCTGTGTCCTTCTGCAGACATTTTCACCTTCTCAAGCTAAATTTTCCAACTTAAGTGGATTCTTCAGGACAATACAATGAAGGGAGAAAGAAAGAGAAGAAAGTCAAGGCTATATGCAAGCAGTTGGTTACAACAATAGACTACAGAATACAAACTGGGCAAGTAGAGAAGAAAGGATATCATGGAGTGAAGAAGAGTAAAAGGTGGCAGGATCAACAGATAAAGGGTTCAGATATGGTCAAAATATTTGGGAGGGCCTGGATCTTAGAAAAAGTGAGCCAGAAAGATAGCATGTCTATATTGTAAAATAGGATGCTTAAAGTGAAATATTGGGGGGTATTCTATTACTGATAAAGAAAACATCTACAATATAATAACAGGAGTGGGTGGCTAAGATTGGGTGGAAGATGAGATCACTTGCAAGGGGTTAAGAAACTCAGAAGCTAGGAGAACTGTCCATGGGTGTATTAAAACAATCAAAAGTAATGGAGTAATTTAGGAGAGGGAAAAGGTAAGCTACATTTGAAATCCTCAATATATGATGGAGAATGGAATGATCTGACAGTCTGTTAATAACTGGTATAGTGAGTGTCAGAATCTAATGGCCTTAGCAGCAAAGCCGGGAAGTTATTTAAGGAGAAGAGAGGGACAATGATCTAGAAATATGTAGGGGGGGGGGAGCGACACCTACCTCCATGTCACAAGGTAACAGGAGTGTGGAAGAGGGCTATAGAGGAAACAATGCCTCAAGGAAAAGCAAGTTTTCAATCAGAGTAAAAAGATACAAAGAATATATAGACCATTGAAGATGTAGCGCATTTTGCTGATTATGGGCCATGAATTTGAGTAACTCCATGGAAGGATTTTGTAAACTGAGAAGAAAGAGATGGGATCAGAGAAGAGGTACACATCTTATGAGGATTACAACTTAGGGGATGAAGACAACCAGGCTTTTTCTGCTAGTTAATTTTAACAGAAATAATGATAAGATTATTAAGAATATTGGATAGCAACTTTCAAAAGGGCAAAGCATTAGGCTCAAACCTATGGCTCAGTACGTATCCATAGTGTTGGAGATACATGTCAATGACTCCATTCTGCCTTCCATAAAAGTCAGATGTCTCAACCACCCTCCCACAAAGATAAAACCATGTTTCCTTACATGCTTCTGTCTCACTCTCATGAGAACTCATCAGATGCATAAAGGTGTAAGGGTGTCCTGCTTACGTTCTAGCTGAAAGAGAGACAGGGAGAGTGATTTCTGGGACTCTTCTTGAATTGAAATTCCAGACTTATAAAAGGAATTTAAAGGCTGCTCATTGATTTGATAATGGCAAATGTCCACAATAGAATACAAAAAGCAAGTGTTGTTTTCTGGGGCACTGGTTAAAGATGAAGTGCTTTACTATTATCAATGCTTTAATTCAGTCCCATTACAAATATTTGAGCATCTGTTCTGTACCAGACACCATGCTGAGTACCCAGAATGCAAGAATAAGTAATACATGCTGGGAGTCAGGGTGGGCACCTGTAGTCTCAGCTCCTTGGGAGGCTGAGGCAAGAGAATTGCTTAAGCCCAAGAGTTGGAGGTTGCTGTGAGCTGTGACACCACGGCACTCTACCAAGGGCAACACAGTGAGATTCTGTCTCAAAAAAAAAAAAAAGAATAAGTAATATAGTTTTATCTCCAAGAAACTCCCAACCAGCTGGGAGAAGATGAACAAAGCTAGCAAATAAAAAATTAGGTAGACCAAAGGTGCTTTTCAAAGGAGGTTTACAGGAATCAAAGGGGAGACACCTAACCGTCTAGGTTAGGTTGTGATGGGAATGGACAGGTCATGGCTTCACTTGAGGTTGGATTGTTACATTTAGAGAAGGAGCTGTCTTGGTAAAATTGAAGAAAAAGAAAGACACTTCCAGCCTCAAGAACCACTCTGAATATTTCAGTTTGGTGTCCTTGCAGGGACAGTGTGCATATGAGATGGGATAGGTGGAGAACATGGCAGAAAGTGAAGTTAGAGAAGGAGATTGAACCTCTAAGACCTCTTATTCCTTCACATGAGGGATCATCAAAGTACTTCTGTCCATCTGTTGGCTTGATATTTCAGGACTCCTTTATTCAAATAGTGCATGGGATTTGAATACAGAGACTTTTGTGGCTAAATTACGTGAATTATTTCTCCCCTTGATGCTTTATGAGGCACCACTGTGGACTCTTGTGGTTCCAACAGTTTGAACTTCATTGACAAAGGAGGGTGAACTGGGAATACCATGATTATCTAAAGCTTTGGGAAGATCACTTCAATGGGAATGTGGGAAGAGTTAAAATTTGGAAAAACTGAAGAAGTGAAGACAAGTTGGAAGCCCAGGACAGTGGTTTCCTACTGACAGGACAATGAAGGCATGCAGGGACTGGGAAGGCAAGGACGAACTAGGACAGACTGAAATGAAGCTGTTGTGATGCCCAGATTTAGGGACAGGAGGAGAAAGAAGAGAGGAAGCTGTATATTCACGATTAGCACTACCAGTCATATTAGTAGGCAACTAGAGCATGCAAGGAAAGCACAAATCTAGAGAAAAAGCAAGTAGGTAATCAATTTGCTTTGTACAACTTGAGTATGTGATAGCAGAAGGATATTCAGGAAAAAGCATTCTCTACACAGGGAAAAGCGTGCCTAGAATCAAGGGGAGAGTGATGCTCAAAATACACATGTGGCAGTATTGGTGGCTGCTACCACGGCCACAGGCAGGCTGGCTTAAGAAAGACATGGGAAGGGAGAAGAATGGACTGCAAAGCCAGAGCCAGAACGCGAGGGGGGATAGCATTTTGAGAGGGTCTGGAAGAGAAGAAACCAGGTTCTGTGACTGAGCAGACACAAAGAAATTAGAGGGGACCCAGTTAGTGTAGCTTTTACTATTTGCTCATTATTCGGTCTATGCATTTCCCCTCTCTCCACCCGGTAGCTGAAGCACCCTCTCTTTGCTTAAGCCAATGGATTGTTAGCAGGCACGACACACACTACATCTGAGCGAAAGTTTTAATTACTGTGCACAAAATGGCTGTGTCTTTTGTTCCTGTCATCCACTTTGAGAACAGCGTGGGCCAGATGGAGGCTAGTACTTCATGGGTTCCAAGATGTGAAGACCCATGGAGCCCTGCAACCTGTAACTCTTATGCAATGTGAATTTAAAAAAAAATCAATTGTTATAAACCATTGATTATTTTTTGGCAGGGGAGGCCAAAAAATAATGTTTGTGGCTGCAAACAAACACCATGCTGAGTACCCAGAGAAGATGAACTTACACTATGATATTAAGGGAGTGGTGGGAGAAAGATAGAAGAGGGAGCTTCAAATACTGCAGAGATGTCGCATTGGAGGGAATTGAGAAGAAGCTGCTGAGTTCAGCAAGCTCCAAGTGTGTAAGCGTTAGTAGTAGATGCCCGAGATGTGCCCAGGGTCAGGGCTTACCTTGGCTTAGACGATGAAGTTTATTTTGGAAACTTACTATCTTTTGCTTACTCAATCACTCCCTTGTATTTTCCCATCCTACCTCTTGGCATCCCTTCGAAATAGAATCCTCTTCTTTCCTCAGCTACTTGTTCTTTGTGCGAGAGTCTCTTAGAGAATCAAAGGACTTTGAGGCTAGAAGATGTTCAGACTCTGTGAAAGACAGTGGGTGGAAACTGGTGCCTCTAATCACATAGCAGCCTACCCAGAAAAATATCCTGCCCTTGGCAGCTGGTAGTCTTTCCCCCTTATTTGTTTAAAATAGCACCAAATCTGAAGGACTACCCATGCTCTGCACATTTTGCCCAGGTACATATAATGAAGTGCTGCTAAAATTCTTGAAGTAGGACATGCTGACTTGAAAGTCCATCTCTCCCATCTGTAGAAGACGGTGTTTATGAACTTCAGCTTCTGGGTTGAGATCCAGGCTCAGGAGAGTCCTAGGTGTGTGAATTTGAACATGGAATCTAACTCTCTATCTTAGCTTCCTTTTGATTTTTTAATGGGAAAGAGGAGTAATATCCTTTGAAGAGTTTAGAAGTGTTTAAATTTTAAAAATGCTAAAGAAGCACTTAGCACAGTGATTAACACATAACCTCAATAGATGTTAGTCATTATTATATGTAGAATGACATTATTATCATGACTCTGTTTCTTATATTTACTTCTTTGTATATGTAATGGAAGTAACAACTTAAACCTGAACTGGAATTTGGCTGTGTTTAGAGATCAACTAGAGTGGCCATTGCCAGAAGTCAATTTTAATGAGGGTTTTTAGTGAAAGGCAAATGAGGGTTTGTTCTTCAGCTGACAAATGGGTTAAAGAGGATAGTTTGGGGTCTTTCCCTGAGGGGTTCCCCATCCTGGCCCATCTCCGCTGTGTCCAGCTGACAAACTTACATCTATGATGAGAGGGGTTATACTCTAAATCTGGACAGCTCCTCAGGAGGAGGTTTTACAGAGATTATCCCTCTGGACACGAGGGTAAAACAACAGTTTTCCCTGAGAGCCTGAGAGCTGGGGAGACTTCTTCCATCTTTCATGTGGACCAGCAATGCCAACCTGGAGATTGGCATTGATTGACTCTGATTCTTTGTTCCACACTGATACTCTGAGGCCCTTGGGCAGCTCACAGAGACATCATCTTTACCAAGAATGCCAGCCTTCTTGGTGTGGCTGGGTTTCAGTCATAACCCAGGTGTCAGGAGGGTTTTTAGAAAATGGTCCTCAGTGATGAAGGGATTAAAGCAGAGCAGCATGAAAAGATCACTTGAGAATTAATACGAGATTCTTAGAGATTGTCTGAGATGATGCTCTGGAATGTGGCGGGGGGAACGTCAGCAGTTGTGTGAGGCTGAGTGGAGCCTAAGACCACAGAGACCTGAGAGGACCCAGGCTGGAGCCACGTGGTTGAAGAGGGGGCTGCTTTTACAGGACAGCACGTACCCTCCTGGTAAAGTGCATGCCTTTATCTGCTCCACCATCCCCAGTATACATGTGAAATTCCACACTACAGTTTCACCTCTTTCTTTCATTTCTTTTAAAAAAACAAGATTTTTAAAAGGCAGCAAGCATGAGGAGCAAGAGGCTGTACATTTCATTTATGGGGTAAGGTGGGGAGGGGTTGATAGTAGGAATGGGGAGGAGGGGAAGTCATAGAACAAAAACGAGGACCACAGAAACAGATGGAGTTGACCTCCCAGCTCTGTTCAGGCACCGTCCTCGCTCTCACTCCTAGAAAGAGCATCCTGACACTCAGCCACCACAGCACTAAAGAATTTGTCTTTCAAAATGGCGTGTGTGTGTTAAATATCAGCCACTCTAACAGATAAACCTTAACATTTCAGTGATTCAGAGTGATACAGTGGAGGGTGGGGGTTCTGTGCTTAGCTTTGGACTTTCAGTGTCACCCTGTGTGTACGGAGGTGCACCCTTGTTGTTGCCCTTCACAAGAGCCCTGGCTGTCCCCACTGTAGGGCACACCTCCAGGTGCCATCTCCTCCACAGAGCTTCCATCCTGAAAGTCACTTTCTAGAGTGGCCCACTTCCAGTGACTAAAGAGCTGGTTCTCATGAGCTGTTTTAGTTCCTGAGCTCCCCATGGAGTCAGGCAAGGCTGTCATTAGTCCCACATCACAGCTTACCTTGTCTCCTTCTAATTCCGCTTCCCCTTCCTTTTCAGGTGTTTATCCCAAGGTAGTCCCTAATAAACATCCAGCTCAGAGTCTAAACCTCATCTCAGACTCTGCTTACAACAGAACCCAACCTAAGGATGTCTGAGAACTGAGTCTTAGCCGGCCACTGGAGGAGACAGAAGTCACCCATGGAAGGTCTGATCTGAAAGGGGGCCATTCACTTTCACTTGCATGATGAGCTCAGACTCCGTCATTTGTTCAAGATCTCCAGCTCTTCAGCTAATGAAATGTCAAAGACACATGAAAACATTCAATGAAAATCCTTAAGATTATATGACCTTTTCTATAATTCAAATTATTTGATTCCTCATCCTTCAGAGGATTTTGTTTATTTTTCATTTCAAATGAAGAGAGCTGTGTAACTGTCACTTTTCCTTATGTCCTTATTTCAGAAAAAGCTCAGAAATAAATGACAGCTATGTAATCCCTTGACAGAATCCATTTCTTTATTTCCTCTCATGTTATGACCTACTCTTTTAATTTGTCCTAGCCCCAGTATCCTTTTTTACCTTTTCATTTATATTTTATCATGTTATTATGTTTCCGCTGCAATCACCTCACGTTCTTCTTTTTTCTTCTTTAGAATGAGTCAAGATATATGTAAATAAGTGAATAAATAAATAAATAGAAGGACGATTTAGTACTTCTTACACCATAGCATCCTATTACAAACCCTTCCATTACTGTTGGGTATTACTATAGGAATATTTCCATCTCATTATAGAATAAATTGACTAAACATACAGAAGGTTTAATCTGAATAAAAATTACATGCAAGGCATCTAATAAATTGCTACTGATTATTAGAAGTTCTGATTTCCTCAGGAAATGGCAATATGATTTATGATTCATGATTCATTTATAAACTATCTGATGGATAAAATTCACTTATCCCTCAAAGAACTCTATCTTTTCAGCAGCCACTCATGTTGTGCTATTGTAATTCTCCATTTCGTGGTTGACAAAACTTAGAACTTGTGAAGTTATTGCTCATAGTTACAAAACTAGGAACCAAAAGCCCTGTCCTCATGGGCTAATTATTCACTAATCCCTCTGTCTAATTTAAAAATACAGCCCCAATACAGGATTTCAGAGCCCTTGTAATAAAGAACATGATAGCCAAAATTTATGTATTTCTAGTTTATCATCTTTGGCATACCTACCTGCCCAGACTTCTCTCTTAAATTGTAATACCTGCTCCCGATATTTGAATGACAATTCTGACTCGAGATTCTTCTCTTTTCTCCTATTATCCTATGAGCATTCTTTCCTCAGAATTCTGACTCACTCTGCCCTCTGTAGTGGTGTTTGTACTTTGGTCTTTATTTAGAGCTCTTAAGGCCATCTGTGAGTCTTATCCAATTCAGATCTCCAGGGAAGTTTTGTGCACATGTGCTGCCCAGTGATAAGAGTCCAAAAGGTGTCTCAAGAGGCCCCATGAAAGGCCCAGAATCTTCTGAGGCTGAACCCAAGCTTGAGGCTCAAAAATCTCAACCACAGTGAACTGTTCCTGACAAGCTTTTGGTTTCTAAACACTTCCTTATCTCTCAGGGGCAGCGTGTAGTTCTCTGGCATTTGGTTACGTGCATTTCGGCTGATGCCTTTCTTAGTCATCATGTTGAAAACCATGTCTGGGAAATCTCAGGCTCCAACCGGCCTCTGAGAGAGGTGACATACTGATCTAGAATCAATAAAGGGAGTATAGCTCTGTTCTCCACAGAGAATTCACTTCTGTGGGATGATTTATAGATTCCTTCAGCTTCTCCAGTGTGAGAGATCAGCCCCACCAGCCTTTCAGAGGTAACTTACTTCTTTCTAGCAAGGCATATACTCATCTGGAGATTATAGTTGTGGGTGCAGTTTCCCAAGTGATTCATTCCCTTTAAACAATGATATTTATATATTTGTATTTTTGTTTGCTTGTATTTTCATTCATTTGTTCATTTCCTCATCGTTTACTTATTTATTCAACAAATATTTTTGAGACACTACTAGGGGCCAGATGTTGAAAGATAGGCTCCATGAAAGCGAGGGCCCTGCCAGTTTAGTTAATAGGGATATCCTCAGAAACAAATGTGGCAATAAATTTAGCAGCTATGTGATCCCTTACAGAATGTTTTCTTCATTTTATTTCCCCCCATGTTATTATCTACTCTTCTAATTTATCTTTGCTGGATACTCTTTCTTCCTTTTTCATTTATATTTATCATATTATTGTGTTCCTGCTGCAGTCACCTCATATTCTTTTTTATTTTTCTCTTTTTTAGAATGAGTCAGGGCCTAATACTGTGGCCATCACAGAATAAATATTTAGTGAATCTAATACAACGTCTATTATGGCAGATTACTAGTTGCTTATACAAGCTTCCATTCTTTCCTTCCTTCTCAGTTTACAGAACCATGATTAGGAGCTAGGCACATTGTCACTTGACCTTTCTTGAAGCTAGTTATGGCCATGGAATTTTATTCAAGCCTGTCGCATTTAAGGTAAATGCAGTGTAATACTACTAGGAAACTTCTTAAAGGTTAGTTGAGCAGCAAAGCATTCTTCTTTTGTCTGTCTTTTTACTTCCTCTTCTAGCTTGCAACATAGATTGTCATTTACTGCATGAAGGAGAAAAATTTATGCAGAGGAGGTGCACCAACATTAATTTTATAGGTCAATGGATTCTCACATACATGTATGTGTACTTGTAAAATGCTTACACACATTAAAATATAAAATATTCACAGATCATCAGAAAGCTTCCTTTTGACTATCATTGTCAATAATTTTCCCAGAGGTAACCAATGTCACTTGATTTTGAACTTCAAATTACTACAGTCAACCATCCAGGGTCCCATTAGGAGACAGAAACCACACTAACAATTTGAAAAGGGAAAAAAAAATTTTTTTTTTTTTTTGCAGTTTTTGGCTGGGGTCGGGTTTGAACCTGCCACCTCCAGTATATGGGGCAGGAACCCTACTACTTTGAGCCACAGGCGCCACCCTGAAGTGGGACTATTTGATATAAAGAAATATTACCTTCAAAAAGGTAGTTGACTGCTAAAATGGTTAAAAGAAAATTATAAGAGGAACAAAAGCAGCAAATGCAGACAGCATTTAGAACTGAGAGTGATCAAGGAAGGAACTAGGAATTTAAAGAAGGTTCTACTCACAGCCCTGAGAGTCAGACCCGGTTAGAGAGTGTTTAGCTGTCACAGTAACAGGCAGCCAATTGTGACCAAGAATATTTCTAGTAGCTGTGGGTTGGCACTGGCCTATAGACATAGCCTGCCTACAGCAGGAGGAACTCGCTAGAGGACACAGCTCCAGAGGGCTGCTGAGTGAGCATTCCTAGGCCACCCTCGTGCCAGTCTGCCAGCTGCAAACACACCAAAAATAGTATCTGGGTACCTGTAAGCAAGCCCCTTCCTCCTGCTGCAGATTCACAGTATTCCTTCCGAGCCATTTTTTTTTTAAATGATAAACAAATTTTATTAATGTCATAGGATTTATAACAATAGATCTCGGTATTTCTCTACCACTTGATTTTTAAGGTTTACATTTAAAGTCACGAAGAAAGTAAACTACTACGTTTTAATGTTAAATTCTTCAATAATGCAAATTCCCATGTTTTAATTGTCTCCAGTTTTATCGAGGAGTAATTGGCATACAAACATGGCACACATTTAATGTTTACTATTTAGTGAGTTTGGACACACACACACATGTATACCCACTCAAACACACACACACACACACGTAATCATGTTATCGTCACCACTATTCAGGAAATAAACATGTTCATTACCTCCAAAAATTTCCAGTGTTTTTTTGGTTGTTTTTTTTTCCCCTCATTGTGGTAAGAACATTTAATATGATATTTATACTATTAACAAATTTTTAAATACACAACACCTTATTGTTAACTATAGTCACTACGTTGTGTAGTGAATCTCTGACATTTTGTCACCTTGTATGACTGTAACTTCATATGCATTGAACAACACTTCCCAATATACCTCTTGTCCCAGCTTCTAGTGACTATTATTTTTTTTGTCTTAAATATATGTATTTTATTATTCTTCATTACATTATTCCCCCCCCACCCCTCTGTGGTAAGACAGAATTGATTTACAGAAAAGAATACAGAAAACACCAAAGCTCCTGGTACAGGGAGAGATTTCAAGTGGGGAGGGAGATGCTCTCTCCGTTCCTCTCCTGGTCTTTCCCCGTCTCCTCCTCTAGGCCTCTAGCCTCAGGGTATATATAGGTGTATGGGTTCCTTGGCCAGGAAACAAATGAATACAGTCCCTTCCAGCAGGGGCAAGGTGAATGAGTGTATCAATGAATGGACACAGTCCATCCATTCCTTCCTGTCCTTTCATGGCTTAATAGCTCATTTCATTTTAGCACTGAATAATAGTCCCTTGTTTGGCTGCCCCAGAGTTTATTGATTCCCTTATTGGAGGATATCACTGTTGCATCAAACATTTTTGCATTCATGCTCATGAGGAGGTATTCCTCATTGTAATATTATTGCCTGATTTTTTTTTTTTTTTGTTCAGGGAATGCTAGCACTATAGAATTGGTTGGGATGTACTCCTCCTCTTTATTTTGTTTGAGAGTGTTTATTTAGAATTATGTAATTTCTTTCTAAAGTCTTCATTGGGTTTCACCAGCACAGCGCTCTAGGACTGGAATTTTCTTTGTGGAAAGTATTTGCTTATGACGTTATTTGGTTTTATTGATATAAAGGAATTCAAGTTGTCTATTCTCTTTTGGTTCAGCTTGGTAATTTTTGTTTTTCGGGAAATTTTTATGTTTTGTTTAAGTTGTTATGCTTATTCATGTAAAGTTTAAAATATTTCCTTTTTTTTTTAGTATCTATAGAATCTGTAATGTTCATTACATTATTCATTTCTGGAATTAGTAGTATGTGCCTTTTCTTTTTACTAATTAGCCTGGTTAGATGAGGTTTATCACTTTTATTGATCTCAAAGTATTTGGTTTTTTATTCCTATTTTTTTTATTTTATTTGTTTTATCATGGAGAGGTGTATAGCCATGGCTTGGAGCTAGCTATGAATGCTTATCGGTGGCAGCAGATATTATGAAAATTATGCACAGACCTTTTTTTTGCTCATCAGCTTTTGTTAGTGTTTGTGTATTTAACGTGTGGCCCAAGACAACTCTTAGATAAGCATTCATAGCCAGCTGCCCCTATTGAATGCCCCTATTTGGCCAGCTATGTCAAAATACTATAGACTAGGTAGGTTATAAATTTGACTGCCCTCAGAAACAGAATGTGCCAAATGACACATGCAGTGATTGCAACAACCCTTATGATGTACTTCACACTACTGGACATTCTTTGATTTCTTACTAATCAAAATAATTCACCCAAGTTGGTTTCAGTTATTTTAGGCACAACTGTGAAAAATATTGAGAATGAAGTTATGATGCTTATGGACATGTCAGGTAACATAATAAGTAATATATGTCCTCAAGTTTTTGTTTGCAAAATGAATAATGCCTACAGGTGTCATTTGCACCAAGCAAACATCCTGTATTGAACTCCTATAGGTGTTGTTTGCAGTCAACAGGATATAGAAAAAAATTACTTCTCACAGTTCTGCAGGCTGCAAAGTTTAAGATCCAGGTGCTGGAAGATTTGCTATCTGGTGATGGGCCACTTTCTGGTTCACAGATGCTTACTTTTTAACTATGTCCTCATGTGGCAAAAGGGGGAAGGGACCTCTCTGGGGTCTCTGGTATAAGTGTTGCCAGAAAACAAGGCCCAGTGGAGAGAAAGAAGCGCCTGACCACCTGTATTTAAAAGAGGAAGGAAGGGCTATTTTTTTTTTATTTTTTATTTTTTTGAGACAGAGTCTCAAGTTGTTGCCCTGGGTAGAGTACCATGGAGTTATAGCTCATAGTAAGCTCCAACTCAGGCTCAAGCGATCATCTTGCCTCAGTTTTTCTATTTTTTAGAGATAGGGTCTCACTCTTGCTCAGGCTGGTCTCGAACTTGTGAACTCAAATAATCTGCCCGCCTTGGCCTCCCAGAGTGCAAGGATTACAGGCGTGAGCCACCTTGACCTGAGAGGAAGAGATTTATTTCAACTGATAGGGCCATGGCAGACTAAAGTCCAAAATGACAGAGCTCCCTGATCAGTTCTGTCCCTGACTCATGGGTAGACAAAGAAATTACCATATTACCCATCATTGGAGGTGGTAAAGCATGTGCAGGATTTATAGAAGCAGAAGCAAGCAGCAAACATTAGTTTCAAGGACCCAGGAAACTGTATTACAAATTTGTAAGGGCTGAGGGACTACCGTGCAGGAGTGTCCTTGGGCATCTGTGAAAAGCTTTTGTTCTTTCTGACTTTACTTTTCCTGGGAATCTGCCTTCATAAGGGCACCAATTCCATTCATGAAGGCTTGCTTCTCCCTAAAGTCCCACCTCCTAATACTGTCCACCTCCGTGATTGAGTTTCATCACATGAATTTTGAGAGGACACAAATGTTCAAAACACAGCAGGTATTTATTATTTCTTTTCCTCTGCTTGCTTTGGTTGAATCTGCTGTGATTTTTTTTTTTTTCACTTTTTCAGGTAGAAGTCAAGGTTGTTGATTTGAGACTACTCTAATACAAGCATTTCATGCTAAAAATTTTTACTTAAGTACTATTGTAACTGCATTCTACAAATTCTGATATGTTACATTTTTATTTTCATTCAGTGCAAAATACTTTTGAATTTATCTTTTCATTATCACTTTGACCCACGTGTTACTTACTTTCCAAATATTTGAGTATTTTCTAGAGATATTTGTTATTGATCTCTAATTTGGATACTTTGTGATGAGAGAACATACTTTGACTTAAATCCTTTTAACTTACTTCTTTTTTTGAAATTTATTGTGTGAACTAGAGTATGGTGTGTTTTGGTAAGTGTTCCATGGGTACTTCGAAGAATGGTGGAATAGTTTTCTTTTATATTAGTCATGTTTACTCTATTTTTGCTGATTTTTACTCTATTTTTGCTGATATTATGCCTCTTTGTTCTGTCATTTATTGAGTAAGAGGTATCTTAAGCTGTAATTGTGAATTTGTCTATTTTTTTTTTAATAGTTCTATTCCTTTTTTTTTCTTTGGTTGCAGTTTGGCTGAGGCCAGGTTCGAACCCGCCACCCTCAGTATATGGGGCTGGCATCTTACTGACTGAACCACAGGCACCACCCTAGTTCTCTCACTTTTTGACTCATGTATTTTGAAGCTGTTTTTCTTTAAAAAAAATAATTAATTAATTTTTTTGGAGACACTGGGTAGAGTGCTGTGGTGTCATAGCTCACAGCAAAGGGCTCAAGAAATCCTCTTGTCTCAGCCTCCCAAGTAACTGGGACCACAGGTGCCCATCACAATGCCTGGCTAATTTTTTTATTTTTAGTAGAGATGGGGTCTTGCTCTTGCTCAGGCTGGTCTCAACTCCTGAGTTCAAGCAGTCTACTTGTCTAAGCTTCCCAAAGTGCTAGGAATAAAGGTGTGAGGCACCAGGCCTGGCAGAAGCTGTTTTTTATCAGGTGCATCAACCTATAGGACTGTTACGTCTTTGTGATTATTTGGAACTTTTACCATTATTAAATGACCTTGTTAATGCTGGAAATATTTTTTGTTATGAAATCTCCTTTGATATTAATATAGGTATTCCTGCTCAGTCTCCTTTTGTCAAGTGTTAATGTATAATGTCATTTTTCTGTTTTTTTTTAAATCAATTTATGTCTATGCATTTGAAATGCATTTCCTATAGGTAGCATGAACACATAGTAGGGTCTTGCTTTTTCACCCAGTCTAATCTACCATTTTAATGAAGCTTTTATACCACTGGCATTTATAATATGATTATTGATGTAGTTAGGTTTGTCTGTATCATGCTGTTTGATTTCTGTTAGTCCCGGCTTTTCTTGGGTCCTCTTTTCTTCTCTATTTTCTCTTATATTAGTCAAGTAACTTTTATAATTTAATTTTGTATCTTTTTATGGCTTATTAAATATAACTCTTTGTTTTTCTATTCTCATAGTGCTTTAGGAATTATATAATTTCAACTTATCACAGTCCATTTTCAAGTTAATATTATACCACATCATGCATGGCATAAGAAAATTATAGTAGTAAACTTCAATTTCCTCTCTCCCAGACAGATCCTTCTTCGATCTGTGGGGTTGTCATTTAGAAAAGTTTTGGTCATTTTTTCCTTTAATTTTTTTCTTCTGTCTGTCTTCCTCCCTCTTTGGGGACAGGTATTATAGCTGCTTGAAGTTTTCTCGTAGTTCACTAATGTCTCAAGTTTATGAATGTTTTCTTTTGTGATTTATTTTCATTCAATGTAGTTTTCATCTCTGACCTTGCAATTTGCATCTCTCTGAGTGCAACTAAAAAAAAACCAAACTTCCGCACCTCTACATATCTTCTTGAGCTTTATTTTGGAATACGGTGAGTTATTGGATCCTTTCTGGTCTTTTATGATTTGGGCTAATTCTCAATTCTGAAAGCAAGACCTTTCTGGTTACTATATTCATTATCCTATGAAGACTGAGTTTTTCCAGCCTGGCTCGTGGGAATGGATGCTCTTCCTGAAACTGTGTGAGTCCTGGACGCAGCTACCTCCAATTTTTTAGATGTTTTCTTGTTCCCTTGGTTCTGTGTAGTTTTCTAGTGCACATGCACTCTGCCAAAGGGTACCCAAATTTGGATCTCTTCAGATATCCAGGGTCCTTTCTGTGTACTGCTGTCTCCTCTCTAATACTCTGTCCTGTGATCCTGTCATCTCTGTCTGCCTTACGAGACTCTCAGCTTCATCACTGCAACTCTTGAGAGTCTGGTAAACTCTACCTTAAGTTTTTTCTGCCAGTGTCATGTCCTGGAAACTCTGCCGAGGAAGGGAGCTGGGGTGTTCATAAAGCTTACTTCATTTGTTTTCTGTCTTTCAGGGGTCATCATCTTCATTGGCCAAAGTCCATTGTCTTGAACAATCATTGTTTTATGTGTTTTGTCTATTTTGGTTTTGGTTGTTTCAGGTAAGAAAGAAACTCAGTACTTGTTACTCCATCGTGGCTAGAAGGAGACAGCAATAAAGCTTCATTACGTGCTGTCCTCTGGCTAGAATTCATTTCTTCACCCTTTGGTTTCCTTCTTCCTTCTCTTGCTTCGTCTCTCAGAGGAACCATCTCTTCCTCAAGGAAATCTTCCCTGGGCCCAATATAAATCACATTCTCTTATGTGATTACAGAACTCTGTTTTCTGATAGCATCTATCTGAATTTATAATTGTCACTTTTTTCTTTGTCTTCTCTACACTTTAAGCTAAACACAAGCAGAGGTCTTGTCTGTTTTATCTGCAGAGCTTAGTATAGTATAGTTCACATCATATACATTCAATATATATTTATATATAGTGTACACAGTATAGTGTATACATTAGTGTATACATGAGTAAATGTTAAAAGGCACAGTTCTTTATAACCAAAAAGGACTGATATATTTTATGTCTACCTTTTTTCCCCTGAGACAGATTCTGTCAGCCTATTGAAAATCCAAGATGCAGTTCTTTCATGTGAAAGATTAATAGAACTTAAAAAAAATCACTGTGAACAACTTACAGCAAAACTAAAAAAAATGGAAAATAAGGCTAGCGTATTACAAAAGGAGCTATCTGAAACAAAAGAAATAAAAGCACAATTAGAGCATCAACAAATTTGTTGGGAACAAGAACTATGCAGTCTGAGGTATGACATCTTAGTGTTTTTTTTTTTTTTTTTTTTTGAGACAGAGCCTTAAGCTGTCACCCTGGAGAGAGTGCCGTGGCATCACAGCTCACAGCAATCTCGAACTCCTGGGCTCAAGCGAGTCTCTTGCCTCCGCCTCCCAAGTAGCTGGGACTACAGGCGCCTGCCACAACGCCCAGACATTTTTTGGTTGCAGCCATCATTGTTGCTTGGTGGGCCTGGGCTGGATTCGAACCCACCAGCTCAGGTGTATGTGGCTGGCACCTTAGCCCACTGAGCCACAGGCACTGAGCTGACACCTTAGTTTTAAAGAAATATTGGAACTAATTGACTTTATATTCAAGATATAGAAGAGAATTTCTATAATTGCTGACTTGCCTTCTAGGATTTAACAGAGGAGAAAATGTATTAGTTTTGTGGAGTATGAAATTTTGGGGAAATAATATAAAGAGGTTTTAACTTGAATATTTCTACTGAAAATTAAATAACGTTCTTTTAAATGATGATTTTATTGGCTATATAGACGTATACCATACAGAAATATCATTATTTTACAAATTGTATTATGAGTTTTAAACTTTTTGTAGTATAATTAATGCTGCAAGGGCCATCTTTTGTGTGTTCTTTTCTACATTTTTAATTATTTACTTTGATTAAATTCTTCGATATGGAATTATTTGTTTAAAGTATAGCAATTTGGAGGGAGGGGCAAAATGGCCGACTGGAAGCAGCTTCCGACAGAGGCTCCTGTCCAAAAGGAAAGGTAACCTTCAGAAACTGCCCAATTGAGCTGAAGACTGAAAGCCCGGCCAAGAGAGAGAAAGAGAGAGAGAGAGAGAGAGAGAGAGAGAGAGAAGTGATAGCCGCAGGTCACCTCTGAGGCAAGCTGCGACGACCAGAAACCAAGATTCAGGCAGAAAAACTGAACTAAAGTTTTCTGCCATTCTGAACTTCCAGGAAACACTTCCTGCCTTACCTGATGCACCAGAAGCCTGACCTCTGCTGAAACTGAGGGAGGAGGACTTGAGCAGCACCCACTCTCCCTATTTGCCAGATCAGGTGGCCAGCAAGTAAGAGACTCGGGGCCCCACCGAGCCCCAGCCAGCTCCCAGGCCAGGGATGCTGCTGGGAACCCCGCCGGGCCTTGGCCCATGCCACCAGTGGCCAGGAACTCCATCGGGACTTCCACGCCCCCTGATTTGCACCCCGCTGGGCCTTAGTCTGCCACCAGCAGCAGCTAGGAAGTCTGCAGGGACTCTGCCGTGGTGCCGATCTGTGCCCTGCCAGGCCTCAGCCTACCGCCCACCGAGACCCCTGGCCATCCATGCCCCAGGCCTGCTGCCCACAGCAGCCAGGAACTCCACTCTGTTGGGACCCCTGAGTAGCTCAGGATTGGCACCCCGCCGGGTCTGGACCTGCTGCCAGAAGCAGCCAGGAAGTCCACTGGGACTCCCTCCCAGGGCTACCTGTGCCCTGCCCAGCCTCAGCCTGCCACTGGCCAGGACCCTCACCTGGCTCCGATCTGTGCCCCAGGCCCGAGGCCCACAGGGGCCAGGAACTCCACACTACTGGGTCCCCTGTGGGACCCCAACTGGCACCCCGCTGGGCCTTGACCTGCTGCCAACAGCAGCCAGGAAGTCCACTGGGACTCCCTCCCAGGGCAATCTGTGTCCTGCCCGGCCTTGGCCTGCCACCCACCAGGAGCCCTGTGTGGCTCTGATCCATGCACTCCGGGACTCAGCCCTCTGCTTGCAGTATCCAAGGACTCTGCCAGACCTTGGCTTGCTGTCTGGCCTGCTGTGGCCAGGGACCCACTGGGACCTCCACGCTGGGCCTTTGCCTGCCATCCACACCAGCTAGGGGCTCTGCCAGGAACCTTCCAGGCCTCCACCTGCCTGCCTGGGCCAGGAACTCTGGGAACCACACAACCCGCCTCCTCCCCTACACTCTCTGCCTCCAACTGGCCCTGCCCATCTGGCCAGAAACCTAGGAGGCTGCATGACCTGGGCCCTCCCTCTGGAGCCCTACTCCCAGCCAGAGACTGCTGGAGGGATGGGCACCCTTTGCAAAGTCCACCGGGTTCCCCATCCCACACCCTGCTGCTTGATCCAGACTTGCCACACTTCGGAGCTGCTCCTGCAGCCAGATCTCCCTGGGTGGGGCAATCCCACACAGGGTCATTCCCTACAAAGATCCAGTAACAACAGAGTGATCCTGCTGGGGTCTAATCTGGGAGAGACACCTCCCCAACTCTGAGGACGGTCATGGGCAACAGTGAAAAATAATCATGAGGCAGAATCAACAGAAAAACTCTGGCAATATGAATTATCAGAGTAGACCAACTCCCACAAGGAAAGACAAGGTAGATACAGCACAAGATCCCTTGCATAAGCAAATGACTGAGATGTCAGAAGTTGAATTCAGAGTCTGGATAGCAAATAAGATCAGCACAATGGAGGAAAATATGGAATTAGAATTTCAAGCAGTAATCCAAAAGATGACCCAAAAGATGTCTCAAGAACTGAATGAATTCAAAGACAAAATGACCAAAGATTTTGACACATTGAGACAAGAAGTTGCAGCCCTCAAAG
>CAUYRH010019431.1:0-14039 GCA_963574655.1 Perodicticus potto
TTTGTTCCCATTTTGTTTTTTACTTCAAAATAAGATATGTGCAGTGTGCATAGGAATTTGTTCATAGTTTTTTTTTTTTTTTAAACTATAGTCCGGCCCTCCAACGGTCTGAGAGACAGTGAATTGGCCCCCCTGTTTAAAAAGTTTAAGGACTCCTGCTAGGGGGTTCAAGACTTGGCACTGGGTACTGATTGTTGGCAGGTTACGTGGCAGACAGAATTATAGCACCCAGTCCCCCAAACGATTCCACACCCTAATCCCTGGGAGTAAGGTTACACGGCAAAAGAAACTTTGCAGATGTAACGCAGGTTTCTAATCGGGTGATCTTAGAGCTTATCCCGCATGATCCAGGTTGGCTTTTAAAAGCTAAAGAGGAAAACAGAGGGGAGGGGAGAGAGATGGCGTTCTGCGGGGACTCTGTAGCCTGAACAGTGTGCTGCAGCCTTGAAGTTGAAGGAAACTACAAGAACTGCATTTGTTCTGCTGATAACCCAAAACTTTGAAAGTGAATTCTTCCCCAGAGCCTTCGGAAAGAAACACAGCCCCCACCCCCCACACCTTTATTTCAGCCTTGTGGGACCCTGAGCAGAGGATCCAGCTGGACTTTGCTGGACTTCTGACATACAGACTATGAAATAGCTCCTAAATTCATAGTAATTTTTTACATGGCATAGAAAACTAATACAGGATACTGGTCTGCATTCTGACACCAGAATGGTGTTCTAGCGAAGAGGTTGACCTGTGACGAGAAGGGCATTTGGCCTCCTTTCCTCGGTGGGCATGCCAGGCACCGTGTTTCCGCCCCCTCCTCTGATGGCTTCCCTTCAGTTCTGACGTCACATCCTCTGTGAGCCTTCCTCCACTTCTCCTGGCCTATGAACTGCTTCCTCTCTGCGGTTGCCTCAGACTTCATGGAAACAACCATAGCGTGCATCAGTGCGTATGTTGTCCCACCCCAACCCCATCCCCCTGGGGTCACAGCTCCTATCAGAGGAAGGGTGACAAGGAACTCATCTTTGTCCTCTGCTCCCAGCACAGAGCAGGCATATGGTAGTTGACATGGTAAAGCAAAATTTCTACTGTCTGTTGCCAATAGTTCCTTGTCTACATGATATCTAAAATAATTGCTTTTTGTAACTTTATTATGTGGAGTACCATAAAAATCTCGATGAGAAAGGACAAATTTTTACTTTAAGTGGTGACTTGTGGCAGAGTTGTTTTTATGGCATATCTTTCTCCTTTTGGGGGGGTGGGAGTAAAATGTACCCATGTTCATTGTAAAGAGTTACAATAACTAATCATAGATAACCACTGTTAGCACATTTTGATGAACATCCTTCTCCACACGTCTCCACCACATACCCTTAGACACACAGGCATACGGCTCTGTGCAAATGTGATGACAGCCCACTCTGCAGACCCTGCTGACTCTGCTGTCCACACCATCCCACCTAGGATGCCAGACTTCTGCAAAACATTTATCCTGTTTCTCTCTAGAGGAAGATCCTGCTTGGTCTAGGCCAATCCACACAGGGCATTTCCTGGCAACAGTTATCTGTGTAAGGGAAGTACATGAGTTAAGTTGGCTGAGCCTGCTTTTAAAAAAAAGCCATGGGCACAAGGAAACATCAGACAAATGTAAATAGAGAATATTCTGCAAAACAGCTGGCTTTTAAATTGCAAAAGTTCCAAGGTCATGATGACCATAGAAAGATCGAGGGGATTATTGTGGTCTGGAGACACTGAAAAGTCCCAACAGCTAAATGTGTGACTTTAAACTGGATCCTTTTGTTAGAAAGGTCATTGGGATAATTTGTGAAATTTACATGGATTCTGAGGATTAGATGCTAATGATACATTTGTTATAATTTCTTGATTCCAATGATTATATTGTGGTTGTGTAGGAAAATGTCCTTGTTTGTAAGAAATATAAATCATAGTATCCTGGGTTGTAAGTATTAGGTTGGCAACTTGTCAAATGGTTCAGGAAAATGAAAGTTGATTATATGGTTCCCTCCCCATTTCTGTTTGTGACCATTTTATTTTATTTTTTTATTAAATCATGGTTGTGTACAAAAATGCAATGTGCTGGTTTTATATACAGTTTGAAATATTTTCATCGAACTGGTTGACATAGCTTTCATGGCATTTTCTTAGTTATTGTATACAGACATTTATATTCTACATTTAGTAAGTTTCACCTGTGACCATTTTAAAACGTGTAATTTTGAACCTGCTTTTACAATGACAATCCTGTAGCATTGATTGTGCACATTGTTGCTGTAAATTGGTTGTGATATTTCTATAATGAAATTAGATAATACAAATAGTACTATTAAAAAAAAAAAGCCATGGGCTTGTGGGGGGATTTCCTTCTCTCTTTTCCCTCCCCTTCTCCTATCAATGTCAATTTTAACAACACATATTTTTAAAAGCCACTGCAAAAATCTTGAGGCCACCTTGAGTGAAGATGACACTGTGGAGGGCTAAGCAGAGAGGTGGCAACAGTCAAGTCTCTGATGGCCTCATAGACTGCTGTTTGGTATCTCCCTCTTTCGAAGGTACCACTTAGACTGGCCTTGGACTTAGAATTCTGTGGGCTATTCTGATACAACCCAGGAGACAGATCCAGGCCATTGGTATGGCCAATAGGAACAGATTCACAAAATATGGATGGGGTGGGAGAGAGTATGCTGCAAAGAGTTTGAGTTCCTTGTGTGTATGTGTGTGAATCTTTAAAAAGGACGCATATACTTATGTTTTCTGATAAATGCACAAAGTATTTTCCTGGACAGATTTGTAAGTAAACTGTAATCAATGCTTATCTTTAAGCATGCAGCAGGAGGTAGAGGCATGAATGGAGAGGGACTTTATCTTCTCATTTTGTGCCCATCTATAGTGTGTCATTTTTAACTATATGCCTATATTACTTTTGTGTGTTTGCATGTAGTTAAATCAATAGGGATGTGGAGATAGGATTTAATAGCAATTTTTTATTTTTATGAACAAATATCTTATGCAATAGAAAAAATAAAAGCCCTGGGTATAAGGCCTGAGAATGTCTAGCCACATCTCTGCTGGTGGGTAGAATGCACCTCTCTAGGGTGATAATGAGTCAGCCTTAAGAAGCAGGGCCTTGGGCCAAGTAGGTGGCTCACACCTCTAATCCTAGCCCTCTGGGAGGCCAAGGCAAGGGGATCAGATCACCTGAGCTCAGGAGTTAGAAACCAGCCTGAGCAAGAGCAAGTCTCTAAAAATATATAGCTGGATGCTGTGACAGGCACCTGTAGTCTCAGCTACTCCGGAGGCTGAGGCAAGAGGATCGCTGGAGCCCAAGAGTTTGAGATTGCTGTGAGCTAAAGTGAGACTCTATCTCAAAAAAAAAAGAACAAACAAACAAAAGAAGAAGAACCTTTAGGAACTGGTTACCACAAAGCACACTCCACCACCTCTCTGAGGTACTGTGTTAGTCTGCTTGTGCTGCCAAAACAAAGTACCACAGACCAGGTGGCTTAAACGATAGAGATTCATTTCCCTACAGTTTTAGAAGCCAAAAACCTGAGATCAAGATGCTGGTTTTTGGTAAGGCCTCTCTCCTTGGTAGATAGCCGCCCCCTCTCCACATCCTCCTGTGGTTTTCCCTTTGTGTCTGTGTCCACATTTTCTCTTCTCATGAAGACAGTGATATTGGGTAAGGGCCCAGCCTAAGGACATCGCTTTACCTTAGCTACTGTTGTGCCCAGCTCAGGGGATCCCCCACACAAATCACTGAGGCTAAATCCGATGCAATAGCAAGAGGTTTATTTACAAATCAGCCCAGGCTGGTGGTCTCTCACACCTAGCACAGCAGGAAAACGGAGAAGCCCGCGGCTTGGAAAAGGAGGGGTTTTTTTAAGGGTACAGAAAGGAAAAAGGGAGGGGGTGTGGGGTGAGCTGATAGAGGTCTAGGGGACTGAGTAATACTTGTCCTTGGCTAGTCTGGGAAGGAGTTGTTATCACTCGGGGCAGACACAAGGACGAGGGGCAGGGGAGGGAGTGGGTTACTTAACGCTTTCGGTATGCATGCTGCTGCAAAATGAAGACTGAGGAACAAGATGGAGTTAGTTTTAATAAAATGGAGTCGGCTTGGTCTTTACAATCTCAGTACCTGCTAATGTTTTAAAATAACTTGGCTTGGCTTGGCGCCTGTAGCTCAGTGGTTAGGGCACTGGCCACATACACCAGGGCTGGTGGGTTTGGACCTGGCCCAGGCCTGCTAAACTACAATGACAACTACAACAACAACAACAAAATAGCTGGGCGTTGTGGTGGGCACCTGTAGTTCCAGCTACTTGGGAGGCTGAGGCAAGAGAATCACTTAAGCCCAAGAGTTTGAGGTTGCTGTGAACTGTAATGCCACGGCATTCTACTGAGGGTGACAAAGTGAGACTCTGTCTTAAAAAAAAAAAAAATAGAGGCTCAGCACCCTTAGCACAGTGGTTATGGTGCTGGCCACATGCACTGAGGCTGGTGGGTTTGAACCTGGCCTGGGCCAGCTAAACAACAATGACAGTTGCAACAACCACAACAAGAAAGTAGCCAGCTGTTGTGGCGGGCACCTGTAGTCCCAGGCTACTTGGGAGGCTGAGGCAAGAGAATCACTTAAGCCCAAGAGTTTGAGGTTGCTGTGAGCTGTGATGCCACCGCACTCTACTGTGGGCAACATAGTGAGACTCTGTCTCAAAAAAAAAAAAAAAAGGAATAGTTTTGCTTCAGATATATCCCCTAATTTTCACATTTATTTCATTTAAAGGAAACATGAATAGTACTTTAGTTACACTTCATTTATGAACTCAGAAAAGTGAAAAGTTTTGACATGTTACTTAAAGGCATGTTATCTTAGTAACTAGATAGATAATTCCAAATAGAGTTGTATTCATTTCTTTCTTAAAGGTTAGATAAATCTCTGCTGTGAACTTATCAATGGTAATTCTCTAACTTTCATTTCATTCACTTATTTGGAAATTAGTCTGTTTAAATTTTATATGTCTTCTTATTTTGCCAAAGAATTGTTTATTCCTTTTAGTTTCAAAATTGTGCTATGAATTTTCATTGTTCTGTTAATCTCATCTGGTTTTGCGCTTGTGCTCTTTTCTAAATCTTAAGTATTTTTTTTTCTCTTTGTTTAATCTGATTGTGTCCAGTTATTGATCTTTCAGAAGAACCACCTTTTGGATGTATTTATCCTTTCCTTTTGATTTTTTATTTCATCTTTTTAAAAAATCTTTTATCTTAATTCCCTCTTTCTGGTTTTTATTTACTTTAATCTTTTTATTTTAAATTTCCTTTTTTGGGGGGTGTGTGTGACAGAGTCTATGTGGCCCCGGATAGAGTGCTGTGGCATCGCAGCTCACAGCAACCTCAAACTCTTGGGCATAAGCAATTGTCTTGCCTCAGCCTCCAGAGTAGCTGGGACTACAGGCGCCCACCACAATGCCCGGATATTTTTTTTGTTTGGGTTGTAGTTGTCATTGTTGTAGGCCCGGGCTGCGTTTGAACTCACCAGCTCTGGTGTACGTGGCTGACTCTCTAGCTGCTGAGGTACAGGTGCTGAGCCTATTTTACATTTCTTGATGATGAGTACTAAATACCTTTACTTTTCATTATATTGAAGTCATTTAAAGGAAATTTTTCTGCCTGAATATAGACAACTGACTTTTCCTAGCCAACTATCTTTATTTTAAATTAACCTTTATTAAAATAATAATTTAGGAATAATAAACACAATTTGTGTAGAATTACTACTTTAAATTTTGTTTTAAAAAGTAAACACCCCTATATCTTTCCCTAAATTTACTAACTGTTAGTTTGCTGTGTTTGCTTTCTCCCTATATGCATTCTTCAGAAATTTCTTCCAACCTTAAATTTTAGTTTGTGTGATTTTATTTTATTTTTTTTTGAGACAGAGTCTCACTATGTTGCCCTTGGTAGAGTGCTGTGGCATCACAGCTCACAGCAACCTCAAACTTTTGGGCTTAAATGATTCTCTTTCCTCAGCCTCCCAGTAGAGAGGACTATAGGCTTTTGCCACAACGCCAGGCTGTTTTCATGTTGCAGTTGTCATTGTTGATTTTAGCTGGCCTGGGCCGGATTTGAACCCGTCAGCCTTGGTGTATTTGGCTGGTGCCCTAACCACTGAGCTACAGGCACTGCTTAAAAATTTTGTTTAAAATTCTCTTCTTGGCATGTGTGTAAGTCATGTATGAAACATAAATGAATTTTGTGTTTAGACTTGGATCCCATCCACAAGATAATCTCATTTTGTATGCTTATATGCAAAAATTCTAGAATCCAAAAATACCTGAAATCCCGAACACTCCTGCTTCCAGGCATTTTGGGTTAGGGAATACCAATACTTTGTATACATTTCCCTCTATTCATACTTATTTCTTCTGTATTACTTCTTTTCTTTCCCTTTTATCTCTCAACCCCAGAAGATGTTAGAACATTTTTTTAGTGATGCATATTGTAGATTTTGCTCAGTTAAGTTAGTTCTTTTGGTTTTAGAATTTTTCTTGCAGTTTTTCAACATTGTTTTGCTAGTATTCTTTTGGTTAGAATTTGCCTGATACATTTTTTCCCTCTTTTTTACTTTAATGAGTTAAGTAACATAATCTGCACTATTTTTACAAATCATAATTAATACAATATAGCCCTTGTAACTATAATAGCAAGTCATTAATTTGTCTTTGTTTATTTACAAGCATCCTTGTTTTTAAAAACTGAATTTTAAGAACTGTTCTCTTCCTTGAAACTTGACATAATTTTGAAAATACTTTTACAATAGTAGAATAAGATATGAATGAATATTTTAATTAACTTCTTAAATAATGAAATATAAAGACAGTGTACATATTCATATGATGAGTCCTTTTGGAAATTTGTACTCTGTCAGGTTTGATCTGTTGAAGTATATGTTTTTTTCTAGAATGTCTTGTTTTACTTACTAATAAAAACTGAATTGAACATATCTCTATGTTCAAGAGGTACCTTTAAAAGCTTTACCCATTTCTCCTTGGATTAAATTTTCTGTTCTAAGGACCCAGTGTCTGCACCATTTTTTTTTTTTTTTTGAGACAGTCTCACTTTGCCATCCTGGTAGAGCTCCATGGCATCACAGCTCATAGCAACCTCCAACTCTTGGGCTCAAGAGTTTGATTCTCTTACCTCATGCTCCGCAGTAGCTGGGACCACAGGTGCCCACCAATTTTGCCAGGCAAAATTTTTCTCTTACCAGTTTGAAAACTCATACTGTATATAAAATTATGGTATTGCTATTGAGCCAAAGGAAATGACCGATAATTATGTTAAAAGTTTATTATTTTCTTTGTGGGATGAGTTCTACATGTATACAGTCGTATTCTGTGAAATAGTTCTTTATAAGGGCTGAAACTACTGCTTTTAAATTTAAAAGGGAAGACTCCTAAATGCAGCAGTCAGGTATTTGGTGAATGAATTTATGCTAATACTTTTTAATAGACTTTTAGAGTTTAACAGGATCCTATAATTTACCTCCAGTAAGTACAGTTGAACCTGAGCCTCCTTCAGACCTTGAACTCCTGAGCTCAAGCAATCCACCTACCTCAGCCTCCCTGAGTGCCAGGAGAACAGGCATGAGCCACTGTGCCCTGCCTAGGCCTCCTTCTAGAATCATGCTCTTTTTTTTTTCTAATGAGCTTTTAATTTTGGAATGATTTTACATTTACAGAAAAGTTGCAGAGATAGTACAGAGTGCTTCCTACACCCTTCACTATTTTCCATTATTATTAACATATTCCTTTAGCTTGGTACATTTGTCAAACTTAGAAACTAATATTATTATGTGTATTTCTATTAACTAAACTCCAGATTTTATTTGGGTTTCACCAGTTTTTCCTTTCTGTGCCAGGATCCAATCCAGGGTGATACGTTGCGTTAAGTTGCCTTGTCTCTTCGTTCTTTCTGGTGTATGACAGATTGTCAGTCTTGCCTAGCTTTTCATGATTGATGTTTTTGTGGAATACTGGCCAGATATCCTGTAGATTGTCTCCCAATCTAGTTCTGTCTGATATTTTTTTCATGATTAGACTGAAGGAATGGGTTTTTGCAAAGAATACTATGGAGGTGAAATGCCTTTTTATATTGGGGGTACATGATATTCATGTGACATCATTGGTGATGGAAACTTTCACCACTTGGTTAAGGTAGTATTTGTCAGCTTTTTCCTTCGTAAAGTTTCGGTTTTTCCCTTTCCTGTTCTGTTCTTTGGAACAGGACCTTTTTGCTTTGCTATCTGCCTTCACATCTATTGTTTGCATTCTTACTAAGCCATAATTTTTCTGTCAGGTAGATTCCTGGGCTGAAAATAGTCTAATTTTTCTAAATTTTCATCAGTACCATTTGTTGGGTTCTCATTGTATGAAGAATTTTGGGCACTTGGAGATGTATAAAGGAGCTGCATTTGTCTGCGTTAGAGTGTATCACCTTGTATTGCAATTAGCTTTTTATATATATACTGCTTCTGTTGGGTTTTAAAAATGAGGGATCTTTTATTTACCTTTGTATTTTTGATACTTAGCATACTTAACTGTTGGCCAGATATTTCTTTTTATTTAATTTAATTTAATTTATTTTTTTATTGAGACAAAGTCTCAGTTTGTTGCCCTCGGTAGAATGCAACACTGAAGCCCCAAACTCCTGGGCTCAAGAGGTCATACTGCCTCGGCTTCCCTAAGTGCTAGGATTATAGGCATATACCACCACACCCCATGATCTAGCTTGAAGCTTTCTTTTAAATCATCAAAAAGACATTCTAAATGTTTGGTAAGCATCTCTACCTGTATAAATGTATTGCTAGTACATTTCAGTCTGACAACTAGGCACTAGCCAGATTTTTTTATGGTTGTTGAGCATGGGCCATCATTTGATCCAGTTGCTGTTTGTGTCTCAGTGGCAGACTTTGGTTTTTGAGACAGAGTCTCACTCTGTCACCCTGGGTAGAGAGCCATGGCATCATAGCTCACAGCAAACTCAAACTCTTGGGCTCGAGCGACCCTCTTGCCTCAGGCTCCCAATCGCTGGGTCTATAGGTGCCCATCACAACACCCATCTGCTTTTAGAGATGGGGTCTTGCTCTAGCTCAGGCTGGTCTCTAACTCCTGAGCTCAGGCGATTCACCTGGTTCAACCTCCCAGAGTGCTGGGATTACAGGCCACCGCACCCGGCCTTCAGTGGCAGACTTTGAATTGGATAAAGTATAGTGTAATAAGCAAACAAACAAAATCACAACAGCATTAAAAGTGTTCTGTTCACTTTCCTATTTTATTTGGTGGGAAAATTCTTGACTTCAGTTTTGTCAGGGAAACTATTTTCTTTTTTTTTTTTTTTTCAGTGACAGATTCTCACTTTATTGCCCTCGGTAGAGTGCCGTGGTGTCACACAGCTCACAGCAACCTCCAAGTCCTAGGCTTAGGTGATTCTCTTGCCTCAGCCTCCCGAGTAGCTGGGACTACAGGGGAAACTATTTTCAAGGCGACATGGAATTAATAAAGTTTTTTTAACTTACAAAAAGACATGTTGTCTATTGGTAGCAGATGGCTAACGTTGCTTTTTTGCTCCTAGTGTCCACTTTTCCAGGAAATGATTCCCATCTGCATCAAGAGGAGTACTGACTTTAACATGCGTGCTAGGCGCTTCTCTTAGCTTGGTGCCGCTCTAATAATACTACAGTACCACATATTTTGAATTTGTTTGGAAGTTTTGTCAACCAGATTGTTTTCTTCCTAGAGTTTCAAGTTTTTGGAGATAAAAGGTTCGTGTGTTTCTAAAACTGTAATTGAATTCTTCCAAGTTGGCTAGCAAATGGGGAGAAGAGAATTTTTGGTTTTGGTCAAGTGGTTAAGTTTGGTTCCTGGACAAGCTGCATTAGCATCACCTGGGAATTTGTTACAAATGCAAATTCTTAGACCCAACCCCATCCTTATTGACGTCAAAATTCTGGGTGCAGAGAACTAGAAATCTGTCCTTTAATCAAGCTGTTCTAGTAATTATGATGCCCAATGAAATTTGGGTGCCAGTGGGCTATTGCTTTGTTTTATTGGTTGTAAAGGAAAGCATGATACTGTAAATTTACATGTGTGCTGCTAATAAAACTAGTTAAATATGGAAAAAGCTAGAGCTTTGTAGCCAGAAGATCTTGGTTTGAACTTTATCACTTCTTTAAAATACTGCATTTGTTCTCACTTAGAATGAGTCCTGGGGTAGGGAGTCATTTTATTGGGCAAATTAGTTAGCATCTCAGTCTCAGGTTCTTCATTTGTAAAATGATGTTATGGAAATCGTGCGTTGGGTGCTCACTATAATATTATATCGACTTGAAAGCCTCACAAAAAAATTTAGAACTAGAAACAAATTTCCTTTTAGGGAGAATTATGATTTTCCTTCTTTCTTTCTTTCTTTTCTTTTTTTATTTTTTGAAACAGAGTCTTACTCTATTGCCCAGCCTACAGTGCATTAGTCCAGCTCACAGTAGCCTCATACTCCTGGATTTGAATCATCTCTTGCCTCAGCCTCCCAAGTAACTGGAACTACAGGCACCTACCACAATGCCTGGCTAATTTTTTTATTTTTAGTAGAGGCAGGGTCTCTCTCTTGCCCTCACTCAGGCAGGTCTCAAACTCCTGAGCTCAAGAGATCTTCCTGCCTCAACCTCTCAGAGTGCTAGGATTTCAGGTGTGAGCCACCATGGTCGGCTAAATTATGATTTTCAGTGAAAGAAACCATTAAGAAGACATACGTAAACTTTCTTCTGGTTGGTCTTGGAATTTTTCTAGAGATTACTTTGAGTAATTTCACGTGCTTAAAGATAGCCATGAAAACTGTTCATCTTCTTGGTCTTGAAGGTACCGTGAGTCCTTTAAAATGGGGAGGATACTGTCTCTACAAAAAGATAGAAACATTAGCCTGATGTGATGATGTCCACTGTAGTCCCAGCTGCTTGGGGGAGGCTGAGACAGGAAGATTGCTTGAGCCCAGGAGTTTGAGGTTGCAGTGAGCTATGATGGTTCCGCTCTACCTAGCCTGGTAGCCTGGGTGACAGAGTGAGACCCTGTTTGAAAAAAAAGTTATGTCCGGGGTGGCGCCTGTGGCTCAAAGGAGTAGGGTGCTACTCCTGGCGGTGGCGGGTTCAAACCCAGCCCTGGCCAAAAACTGCAAAAAAAAAGTTATGTCCTGAGATAATCTTTATGCATGTTGTCGCATTTTGTGGAAATGATTTATGTATTTAGTAAAAATATTTAACAATAGGTAATACATTCTCATGGTTCGGAAATAAATATAAGAAGCCATTATGTGAAAAAATTCTCAGTTCTAGCCTTGCTCTCAACTGCTTCATTTATTTACCTGTGTACTATAACCAATTTCCTTACTTTCTTGTTTACTTTCCTAGACTTTCTTAAGGCATATATAAACAAATATGTATAATTGTTTCCTCCTTAAACCACAGCAGAAAACGCACCGTATATACTGGTTAACACTACTTTTTCATGTTAAACAGTGTATTGTGGACATCTTTTAACAAGGAGAACTCCATGATTCTCTTTTTCTTGGTCAGTTTTATTGAGGACTACTTTGCGTACAATAAACTGCATTCAATTTATATAATTTGATGAGGTTTGTCATTTGTACAACTGTGATAGCACCACCACAATTAAAATAGAGAATGGTTTCCATGATTTTTTAAAATACTTCATAATATTTCATCATATGGATGTACCATCATTTTTTTTTTTTTAGAGACAGAATTTTACTTTATCGCCCTTGGTAGAGTGCTGTGACATCACAGCTCACAGCAACCTCCAGCTCCTGGGCTTAGGCAATTTTCTTGCCTCAGCCTTCTGAGTATAGGCGCCTGCAACAACGCCTGGCTATTTTTTTGTTGCAGTTTGGCTGGGGCTGGATTTGAACCCGCCACCCTTGGTATAAGGGGCCAGTGCCCTACCTACTGAGCCACAGGCACTGCCCAGTACCAAAATTTTTAAAGTCAGTTTTTTGTAGATGAAAACTTTGGCCTGATATAATGCTGCAGTTAATAACCTTTTTCATACAGCTTTTTTTTTTTTTTTTTTTTTTAGACAGAGTCTTACATTGTCACCCTCAAAGTTGTGTGGCATCATAGCTCATAGCAACCTCAAACTCTTGGGCTCAAGTGATTCTCTTGCCTCAGCCTCCCTAGTAGCCGGGACTACAGGCACCTGCCACCACACCTGGCTATTTTTAGATACAGGGGTCTCGCTTTTGAACTTGTGAGCTCAGGCAATCCACCCACCTCAGCCTCTCAGAATGCTAAGATTACAGGTGTGAGCCATTGTGCCTGGCTTTTCTTACAGCATTTCATAAGTAGGCAGAAAAATCTAAGGATAGATTCCAGGTATGGGATTGCTGAGCCAGAGAGGAAGTACATTTGTAATTTGATGGATGTTGCCAATGTGCTCTTTATAGGGATGGTACCAAGTTGAGTTCTTTTTTTTGTTATTCTTTTCTCCTTCTCCGCCCCCTTTGCCTTCCCCATTTGTTTTTCAAAGTTGAGCTCTCTAGAGGAAGAAAATAATTTTCCCTCTGCTCTTCTAAGTTCTTGGCTGGGACCCCTGTAATGAAAGTCAAATTAACAAACTCATGGACAGAGTAACTGTCAAAGAGGTGGTTTACAACTCAAGCTTTTATAACAAAGAACAATACATTTTTAGAGAGATAGAAAGATGAAAAAGGACCTTGAGTCTTAGTGGCTATAAATTAACTATATGAGAAACTAATGGTAGATAGAAACTATTTAGCAAAGTTTGTTGGGGGGGAATTCCTCTGGTGCCATCCCCACACTTCTGAAGGTCTAAGTTGTTTGAGGAGGAGGTTTTTATTTTTCCTTGTGTAGAGGGGAGGAAGGATACCTTTGTAAATTTTTGTCCCGCTTTTAAACTGATACGGGGAGGGCAGAGAATTTTTCTTATATCTGCTACTTTGCATTTGCCCTCAGTTCAAAATAATCTTTATACCAAAGTAACATGTTTGGGGTGGCGTATTTTGCTACCCCTCAGCTTCCATTAGCAATGCATGAGAATTTCCCTATAGGTTAGCAAACAAAATATTTTATGAAACTTTGGATTTTTGCCAATTAGGTGGAAAATGGTATTTCAGTGCAATTTTACCTTACAGTTTTCTTGTAAGTGAAATTGAGCATTTTTGTATGTTTTAAGGATGGACCATTTACGGTATTCACTTTTCTGTAAAATATCTGTTCATACTCTTTATTTTGCTGCTGGGCTTGGGTTTATTTTTTATTTTTTTATTTTTTGAGACAGAACCTCAAGCTGTCACCCTGGATAGAGTGCTATGGCATCACCGCTCACAGCAACCTCCAATTCCTGGGCTCAAGCGAGTTCCCTGCCTCCGCCTCCCAAGTAGCTGGGACTGCAGGCACCCACCACAACGCCTGGCCATTTTTTGGTTGCAGCTGTCATTGTTGTTTGGTGGGCCGGGGCTGGATTCGAACCCACCAGCTCAGGTGTACGTAGCTGGCACCTTAGCCCGTTGAGCCACAGGCACCGAGCCGGGTTTTTGTTTTAACGTTTAGAATCTCTTTGTATATTAGGGAGATTATCTCTTTACTGATATTTTTTCCCAAATTGTCTTTTGCCTTTGATATTACAGAAACTATAGTTGAAGGGTATGTCTCCAAGTTTTTGCTAAGGATATCTTTCTAATCTGATTTCTTTCCTTATCTCCTTTCTTACTTTTCATCCTTCCTTCTTTTCTTCCTCTTCCTCCTCTTCCTCCCCAGCCTAATTTCTTCTTCCTTTTTTTTTTTCTTTTAAAGATGGCAGACTTAAATTATAAATCTACATAGAAATCAACTGATGGCTAATAGAACATGGCACAGAGAGGTTCTCCTAAGGAAGGGCACCAGTATGGACAGGTGAATACGTACCAGGGCACTTTCTCTTTCCTTTTTTCGTTTTTTTTTTTTTTTT
>CAUYRH010019439.1:0-32680 GCA_963574655.1 Perodicticus potto
TATAAAGAGAACTATGAAACTTTAAGAAAAGAAATAGCTGAAAATGTTAACAAATGGAAAAACATACCATGCTCATGGCTGGGAAGAATCAACATTGTTAAAATGTCCATACTACCCAAAGCAATATATAATTTTAATGCAATTCCTGTTAAAGCTCCAATGTCATATTTTAAAGATCTTGAAAAAATAATACTTCATTTTATATGGAATCAGAAAAAACCTTGAATAGCCAAGACATTACTCATAAATAAAAACAAAGCAGGAGGAATCACGCTACCAGACCCAAGACTGTACTATAAATCGATAGTGATCAAAACAGCATGGTACTGGCACAAAAACAGAGAGGTAGATGTTTGGAACAGAATAGAAAACCAAGAAATGAATCCAGCTACTTACTGTTACTTGATCTTTGACAAGCCAATTAAAAACATTCAGTGGGGAGAAAACTCCCTATTTAACAAATGCTGCTGGGTGAACTGTCTAGTGACCTGATGAATTCTGAAACTGGACCCACACCTCTCATCATTAACTAAGATAGACTCTCACTGGATTAAAGATTTAAACTTAAGACATGAAACCATAAAAATTCTAGAGGAAAGTGCAGGGAAACCTCTTGAAGGAATTGGCTTGGGTGAATATTTTGTAAGGAGGACTCCCCAGGAAATTGAAGCAATACCAAAGATACACTACTGGGACCTGATCAAACCAAAAAGATTCTGTACAGCCAAGAACATAGTAAGTATAGCAAGCAGACAGCCCTCAGAATGGGAGAAAATATTTGTAGGTTATGCCTCAGACAAAGGTTTAATAACCATAATCCACAGAGAACTCAAACATATTAGCAAGAAAAGAACAGGTGATCCCATCTCAGGATGGGCAAAGGACTTGAAGAGAAACTTCTCTAAAGAAGACAGGCTCACGGCCTACAGACACATGAAAAAATGCTCACTATCCTTAATCATCAGAGAAATGCAAATCAAAACTACTTTAAGATATCACCTAACTCCAATAAGATTAACCCACATAACAAAATCCCAAAACCAGAGATGTTGGTGTGGATGTGGAGAAAAGAAGACACTTCTACACTGCTGGTGGGAATGCCTACTAATACGTTCCTTTTGGAAGGATATTTGGAGAATACTTAGAGATCTAAAAATTGACCTGCCATTTGATTCTATAATTCCTTTACTAGGTATATACCCAGAAGATCAAAAATCACATTATAACAAAGACATCTGTACCAGAATGTTCATTACAGCCCAATTCATAATTGCTAAGTCATGGAAGAAGCCCAAGTGCCCATCATACCACGAATGGATTAATAAATTGTGGTACATGTATACCATGGAATATTACGCAGCCTTAAAGAAAGATGGAGACTTTACCTCTTTTGTGTTTACATGCATGGAGCTGGAACATATTCTTCTTAGCAAAGTATCTCAAGAATGGAGGGAAATTTATCCAATGTACTCAACCCTACTATGAAGCTAATTTATGGCTTTCTTAAGACGGCTATAACCCAACTATAGCATAAGAATATGGGGAAAGGGGCAAAGGACGGGAAAGGAGGGGTGAGGTTGGGGTGGAGGGAGGATAATTGGTGGGGCCACACCTACGGTGCATCTTGGAAGGGTATAGGTGAACCTTACTAAATGCAGAATACAAATGTCTTCATACAATAACTAAGAAAATGCCATGAAGGCTATGTTAATCAGTTTGATGAAAATAGTTCAGATTGTATTTGAAACCAGAACATTGTACTCCTTGATTGCACTAATGCACACAGCTATGCTTTAATAATAAAAACAATAAAAAAAAAAGTGCAGGAGAAATAAGGCTTTCTCAGACAAGCAAAAATTGAGAGAATTTTTTGCCTTGTAGACCTGTCTTGTAGGAAATGTTCTTTAGCAAGAAGGATAATAATATAGGTCAGAAATAGATTCATATAAAGAAAGGAAGATCATCAAAATAGAAATAAATGAAACTGAAATAAAAACAGCCTGGGTACTGTGGCTCATGCCCATAATCCTACTGCTTTGGTAAGATGAAATGGGAGGACCACTGGAGACCAGGAGTTTGATATCAGCCTGGGCAACATAGCAAGACTCTATCTCTACAAAAAAAATTCAAAAATTAGCCAAATGTGGCGCAGCACAATGGTAGTCTTAGCTGTTCAAGAGTCTGAGGCTGGAAGATCATTTGAACCCAAGAGTTTGAGGATGAAGTGAGATGTTATCATTCCAGTACATTCCAGCTTGGGTAACAGAGTGAGGCCCTGTTTAACAAAACACAAATAAATCCTATTTTTAATTTTGTTCTTTTTTTATTTGTTCTTACAGATGACATTTGTGCAAAATGATAATAGTAAAAATATATTTATTATGTATGCTTTTGTATGTAGTATGTATGTGTATATATAATATATACACTTAAATGTGCTTATATACTTATACATAGGTGAAACAAATGACTGTTACTATTACAAGGATGGGAGGAGGAAATAAGGATAAATTAATCTTGCTGTAAAATTTTATTATAAAAATACTCTGACCATGAGTAGTGTAGTGTTGTTTGCAGAAGACTTAAATTACTTGTAAATATATAATACAAACATCAGGGAAACCATCAAAAGAAGTTTTAAAAGGTCTGTAACGGACATGCAAAGCAGAGAGAGAAAATGAAACTAAAAATGCTCAATTCAAAAACAGAAAAAAGTGGAAAACAAAGATAGGAACAAAGAATAAATCACTAAATAGGACATAGTAACAAATATGGTAGATATTAATCCAACTGTATCAATAAGTATTTTCAATGCAATGATCTAGGTCCACCAACATGAGGTAAACATTGATAAGAAAGTGCAAGGAAAAATAGATTAATTCTTAATTGTAATTGGAGAAGTCATCATTCCTTTCTTCGAAATGGACAGATCCAGCAGGCAGAAAATACTTACTTTAAGAAAGAAAATACTAAGAAAATATACTAAGAAAGTACTAAGAAAATACTAAGTTTAACTCAACAATACCATCAATCAATTGGATATAATTTAACTTCTGTAGACTACTTCTTCCAACAACAGCAGAATATACCTCTTCTCAAGTTCACAGGAGACATTCACCAAGCTAGACTATATTCTGGGTCATGAAAAGCACCTCAACAAATTTAAAAGAGTAAAAATCAACGTCTGCTATCTGACAGTAGATTTAAACAAAAATCAATAGCAAAAAGATAACTGGGAAATCCCAAATATGTGAAGATTAAGCAACACACTCTGGGTCAAAGAAGAAATCCTAAGAGACATTTAGAAATATCTTTGAACTAAATGAAAACTATTTGTTAAAATTTGTGGAATACAATAAAGTGCTTATGGGAAAATGTCTAGCCTTGAATGCATATTAGAAAGAAGAAAGACCTAAAATCAATAATCTGAGTTTCTACCTAAGAAACTAGGGGGAGGGGGAAGCAAATAAAATCCAAAGTAAGCAGAAGAAAGAATTGGAACAGAAATCAATTAAACTGATAACTCAAAATCAATGGAGAAAAATCAATGAAACGAAAAGAAATCAACAAAACCAACAAAATTAATAAACTGTTAGATGAGCAAAGAAAAAAAAAAGAGAAGTCAAAAATTACTAATATTAGAAATGGAAGAGGCAGACATCATTCCATCATTCCAAAAACTAAAAATACATTAAAGAAATACTATGAATAGGGCAGCGCCCAAGGCTCAAAGGTGTAGGGCGCCAGCCCCATATACCTGGTTCAAACCTGACCTCATCCAAAAACTGCAAAAAGAAGAAATATTATGAATAATAAATTTGGCAATGTAAATGAAACGGACCAATTCTTTGACAAACACAACTTGTTAAAACTCACACACAAAGAGATAATTTTAATATGCCTGTAGCTAGTAAAGAAATTGAGTCAATAATTAATAATCTCCCAAAACAGAGAGCACCAGGCCCAGTAGGATTCACTGGTGAATCCTACTAAATGTTTAAGAAAGAAATCACAATAAATTCCATATAATTTTTTTTTGAAAAATATTAAAAATTCATTTTATGATGCCAGAATCAGCCTAAAACCAAAACCAGACAATGATGTTTCATAAAAAGAAAACTACAGATCAATATCGCTTATGAATATAGACACAGAAACCCTTAACAAAATATTAGAAAACTGAATTCAATAGTGTATCATACTAATTATATTCCACATTCAAGTGGGATTCACTACAGGTATGCAAGGCCGGATGAACATTTAAAAATCCATCAGTATAATTAATCACATTAGCAAACTAGAAAAAAACACAATCAATATCAATAGATGCAATAAAAACATTTGACGAAATCTTATAAAATTCACAGCTAGCATCATATATAATGGTGAGAAGTAAAACATTTCTTACTAAGATTAGAACAAAGCAAAGATGTCCCCTTTTATGTCACCTTTTCAATGCTATACTGAAAGTCCAAGCTAATCTGACAAGACAAGAAAAGAACATGTATATAGTTTGATAAACTGGAGAGCACAAGAATGTATAAACTATGGCTCACCCAGATGACAGAGTATCATTCAGCACTAGAAAGAAGTGAACTTTCCAGCCAAAAAATGACAAGGAATGACCTTGAACACATATTACCAAATGAAAGTAAGAAGCCAAACCAAAAGATCACTGCTGTGTAAATTCCAATTTATGACACTCGAAAATTGTGGCAGCTTTGCCTGTCAGGCAGAGGACAGGGAACATTTAAGGCAGTGAAAAAACTCTGTATGATAGTATATGGAAGGGCATACATGGTTTTGTACTTGTCTAAACTCATGGGATGTCCACCACTAAGAGTGAACCTCGATGTAAACCATGGACCTTGGGTGAATGACATGCCAGTGCAGAGTCATCCATTGTAACAAATACGCCACTCTGGTGAGAGATGATAATGGGGGGATGTTGTGTGGGGGGAAGGCAGGGCGGTATATGGGAAATCCCTGTACCTTCCTTTCAATTTTGCTGTCAACCAAAAACTGCTTTTTACCAAAAAGCCTTTAAAGTGAAAAGAAAACACAAAACAAAAACAGAACCAAAAAATTTAAAAACTAACCATTTATTCAGAATTTTGTTTTATAACATTTTACTTTATCACATTTTATAATCTTAGGTGCTTTATAGAAAAGAAGGTGCTTGGTAAGAGTACACATTCATCAATAATTCTCATCCCTTCCTCTGGCTTCTGCAACTTCTCGGTGCTCAAAGGTAACATTTTGTTCACATGCCATATTAGTCACATACCTTCTTAGGCTTTGTTTATCTCTTGTGTAAGATTAATGATTTGTGCACATAAAAAAAAAAGGAATTAGGGCCTATTATTCTTCCTCCCCTTGTAGATTTTTCTATGTCTGGTAGATGTTATTAGATGTTTTTAACAAGAACAAACCTACTGTGATAATTGAAACCCCAGGTAACACTTGATTTCTACTCATGGTCTCAACTTTGCTGGTGAAAACTCTATTTCCTTTTTTTCTGCATTTCTCTTTTTTAATGTTTGTTTTACTTCGGAGTTTGCCATATTTTACTTTGTGGAGATGGGTTCCAAACAAAATTCTTCCTGTATTACTTAGTTTGTACTCACCTAAAAGTAATCAGTTGTTGCCCTGAAAATTACCCAGAGAACACAGCTGGCTTCTGCCAATTCTTGGCACAGTCATTTACATTATTGAAGCTGTTTGACACTTTAACTTGCAAATTGTTTCAGGAGGATTTTTATCATTTGCAAAAGATGTACATATACTCTTATTTTATAAAGGAAAGCTAAAAGACTGTGAATGAAGGCCATGTGGGAGACTTCACTGGGACTATTTGAAGATAACAGCTCCAAATTTTTCACTTAATTACCATATAAACTTGAACTTGGCCTTTCTGTACTTCAGTTGCTGAGTTTGTTTTTTAATTTGTAAAATGAGGATAAAACAGCACTTTTAACTTAGTTTGGAGCCAGGTGCATAAATAGTATTATTAGTTTGGTGATTTTTAGTATTCAGAATAAAACGATCAAAACTGAACTGCAATAAACGTGAACATAATTACACTTAGTTGCTCTATCTCCTTGCCTTATGGCCCTGTGTTACTGGGTTTCCATTATCCAGAGAAAGCTGTGCCTTGCTGCAGCTCTACACTTGGACTTTGGAGAACAACAACAAAAAAGCGAGCAAGTGCAAAATGAAGCTAAAAAGTTGATGATTTAAATAAATGAGCAGATTTCTTATAAAACCCAGGAAGGATAAAGAGCTCCACTCAGTTCATTAACTAGTTACTAAATGGTGTTTGCATTATCAACATGAATACTAAATGAATTCATTATGATATGTGCTATTACAGTGAATACCAAATGAACTTGTAACTATGGGCTTCATAAAAATATTCCTAATGGAGAAGTTAGGCATTGTCAAGCCGCTTTCTACAGTAACTGGGGCTTACACTGAAATCAGGGAAATAAATAATAGCACACACAACATCGGTTACTTGGAGTTATTTGAGTGTGTCGTAAAACTGAAAATACAGTTCTGCCTTGGTAATATGTCAGTAGCCTCAGATGAAAGAAGTTTTGTTTTTTGTCCTTTATTACTAATGGCTGATGTCTAGATGGCTATCTGGGTTTGTCTATGTGTTTTTTGTTTTTATTTTTAGTCAGAGTCTCAATTTGTTGCCCTGGGTAGAGTGCTGTTGCATCATAGCTCACAGCAACCTCAAATTCTTGGGCTCAATGATCTTCTTGCCTCAGCCTCCCAAGTAGCTGGGACTACAGATGCCCGCCACAATGCCTGGCTAGTTTTTCTGTTTTTAGTAAAGATGGGGTCTCACTCTTGCTCAGGCTGGTCTTGAACCCCTGAGTTCAAGCAGTTCAAGCAATCCACCCACTTCAGCTTCCCAGAGTGCTAGGTGTGAGCTACCATGCCTAGTTAGCATTGTCTTTGATTCAAAGAAAAAGATAAAATTATATGCAGCTGGCCCACAGCAAAGTTTTGCTTTATAATTAGGTAGCTCAGGTCGGAAAGTCTTGAGTTTTCAACCTTTCCTACCCAGGGGTTACGTGAAGGAATCCCTATGACACTGGATCACTCTCAGATCGGTTGCTGTACATAAAATCCAGTGAATTCCCTCATTGGCCCACTTTCACTCAGCATAGAATAAATTTTAGAATTAATGGTGTGAGTGGTGTACTCTTGAAGTAATATTTGGATTTTATTGACCATAATGAATAGATTATGAAATCATGGCAGCAGATGGTGTCTTATAAACCTGAGAAGTACAAGTGATGAGCCTGAAGACCAGTCAGAGGGCACTCAGGGGCCGTCAGAGGTCCTGAAGCCACACTATACACTGTGATAACCTCTCCTCTAAATACAGGATAAACTTCTTAGGAAAAAGAATAATACAGCTTCTTGGTTTCATAATACAATTAAAACTTTTCCTGGGCTTAATTTTCAAGAACCATCAGTTGGATATGGAATACTGATTTATGGATAACATTTGAGCCTATGAGAGTAAAATATAGAAAGAAGTATAAAAAGTAGAAGAAATAAAAAATAAAACGTACTAATGTAAGCAGTTCAACAACTCAAATAAGGTTGGTTATAATCTTGAGAGTAAGAATTTCCTAAAAAACAGGTGGTATAAATGTTGATAGGTTGATCAGTGAGAAAATTTTTGATAATTAGCACATTATTGCTATTTTAAAGGAAGATGCATGTGGCAGTGGTTTTCAGATTATATCTAGTTCAGAAGAACAGGGCATACAAATTTAAAGACAGCCAGCGACACCTATTTTTTTTAGAAGTTTGTTTTTGAAAGCTAAGAGAGTAAGAACTCATTCGTTTCAAGGCATTTTACAAAAGTAGAAGGAAAGCTTTACAAAATCAGCATGGTTTAGATTTAAAAATGATTGTCAGAGGAGAAAGTCAATGGAGAGAGATTGAAGATATGATTACTCTTTATAATATTTTATACCTTGTACATGACGGGTAGCATAGAAAATTGGTCAATAGTACAGCTTTTACGTTAGTTACATTGATTAAATGCCACCATTGTGTGACGGGCCATATGGATTGGGGGTAATCTCCCCAGCTCAAATGTATCAATTAGCCAAAGGGTACACTTTATTTGTGATTATGTCCACAGAGGGAAGGAAAGGAGCTGGGGAATGAAACAGAGAAAAATGCAGACCAGGGAACACCTTCAGGGAGGCCAGGAGAAGAGTTTTCTAATTTTGCCAATGTTTGTATGATTTTAATATCATTTTGATGTTTCCTAAAGAAATTGTTGTCAATTTTTGACTACTACATCTGCCGTAAACAAAGTTTTAAAATACAGAAACGTGTACACACGTGTGTACACACACACACGCACGCAGTCAATGTAATGCTAACATGTACAGCTGTAGTTTTGAATAATTTTCCACATTGCCTAAATATATAATATTTATTATGGTTTAAGTACTTTTGATTACATTGAAACATAAAATAAATAAATATTTTGATTATTTTTAACTTTATCAAAACAGTGGTATTAGACCTTACCTGACGTATTAATGACATTATTTCAAATATGAGAGAGCTTCTCACACAGCGCCTAGCAAAATGTTAAACAGATTCAATGAAATTGAATATGGTTCAACGCACATTATCTCATTTAATTCACAAGAATCCTGTAAAACAGCTTTTATTATCCTGTTTTATAGAAGAGGAAACAGGTCAACTGACATGCCTAAGGGTAGAGAGGAAAAGTGTGGTCTTGGATAGATTCTAAACAACCTACTAGTACTTTCTTTTGCATAATATTTGTTTCATTTGTATTTAAAATTGAAAGCATAAGGCAAGTATAAACCTCATTGTGCTATTAAAAATGCTATTTTTTAGTACAATAAGTTCTAAAAATTGTTCACAGTAAAAGTGTTGTACTATTGCTTATACCTTACCGGGAATAGCTCTCAGCACTTTGAAAGTGGGAGCATTTTATACAGCCTAAAAACGGTCTCAAACGAGGTTACTAAGTCCACTGACAATTTCCTGAATGTAGTGACAAGTAAGTAGAATCTCAATGAGAAGGAATGTTTTTCTGGGAGGAGAATGCTGTTGTCCTTATATTCATTATGTTCTTAGCATGGTATGTGAAGAAAAGGCAACAATGTGTTTTATTGGTACTGATCTCTCCTACTGTCCTGGAGGTAAGTGATAATCAATTACTTAATTGTTTTCAATTTATTCTAAGGGCCATAAAAATAGCACAAATATATTAATGCCATCATTTATTCATTCAACAAACTCTTTTTGAGTAATTATTAGAGGCTGGGCCTAGGGGTTAGCATTTTGATACAAAGACAGAGTATAAGGTCTGATCCAGTCTAGAAAAAGTGCTACATACCTCATTGCTGAATATCACTATGGTCACTTTCAAAGTCCTCCTGGGAAGCTGTGCACTGATGACAGTGCCTAGTCCACCCTCCAAAGCAATTTTGGAACTCTTTTCTGGTATGGCCATCAGAGCTATTGTCATATATCCTTGATGTCCTGAATGTCATCGGAAAGGCTTCCTTTCAGTGTTTCCTTTATCTTCAAGTAAAGAGAAAAGTCCTTAGGGGAAAATCAGGTGAGTAGAGCAGGTATTCCAATACACTTATTTGTTTACTGGCTAAAAACTTCTTCACAGATGGTGCCGTGTGAGCTGGCACATTGTCGTGATGCAAGAGCCTCGTGCCAAGATATTCAGTCAAGATTTTCCAAACTATTTCTGTGTGAATGTTTACTTGGTCTGCCATGCTTCTCACAGTCAGCCAAAGATTTTAACTCAAAATTCAGTGAAGTCTTGCAGTGTTTTTACCAGTTCTGCTGGCTGCCCTGACCTGTCTTCATCAGTGGTGTTTTCCCTCCCCTCAGAAAAACATCCAATCCATTCATACACTGCCATTTCTTCCTGGCATTATCCCCATCAACTTGAACTAACATGCCTCTGATTAAGGATCAGCATACAAAAGTCCAGGCTTGGTTGAAACATCAAGATGGGGATTTTTGAGGGAAAGGATTCAAAGAACTGTAGGTTACAAACTGCTGATGTTTTTCATTGAAGAGTTTTGGCTGTTTCAGGAAGTTTCTCTCATGAAGACTCAAGCCATTTGCCTGAACTAGAATCTCCCAGAATGGTCAAGTCTTATTAATGACAATGATAGAAGAGTAGAGTCATGTTAACATAGATAATAACTTACATTTGGGGTGGGGGCAGGTGGTTTCCATTCTCGGTGCACAATCTCTGTGTAGAAAGAGGACATTTGGATTCTTATTATGTACATTCTTGGACAACTGGGCGGTGGATGGTTAAGTGAATATACACTACATATTCACATACTTGGTGTTTAAGCCTTAATCATATCAGACCTCTCTTGCAATTTGTCGGATGAATCCATTCTCAAATGGATATTGCTACTGAAAATTCCTTTTAAGACATATTTGACTGGATAACACTTAGCTTGGGACAGCTAACCCCATCTGTGATTTTCCACATGCACAACACTTTAATCTTCAGTTCACGTCAGGAGAACTCTAAGACACTACCTGAAGCACCATAGGGCATTTATTTACCCATATTTTGCATGTGCATTTTCCCTGAGTGGTAGGATGATTTCTAAAAGCAATTTCTAGAGTAATAACTGCAGAATAGACATTAGGAGTTCAATAAATACACATTGACAGAATCTAGTTTGATGATTTTGAGATTATTCTTAGTTTGAGGTAAGTTTAGGTTTAAGAATGCATGATGATCTGTTTCATTAATATTAGTTGGTGTTGGGGTTATACATTCCTCATGCCATGGTGTAATTTTTATTTGGATAACCAGCCAAAGGCCAGGAGGCATTGTAATACATGCTCAAGGGCATAGTCTTGATTCAGACTGATTCTGGCTCTTCCACATCCATGGGATTTCTGAGAAAATACTTCAACTCTGTAGCTTCACTTTTACCTCGATACTGTGGCAAGATAATTATGCCTTCCCAGGGCTGCTGCAATAAAGTATTTCAGACGGAGTGGTTTGAAATAACAGAAATTTAATGCCTCCCTGTTCTGGGAGCTAGAAGTCCAAAGTCAAATTGCTGGCAGAGCTGTGCTCCTTCTGAACTCTCTAGGTTTGTCTTTTCTTAGTTTTTGGAGGATATCTGATGACCTTTGGCATGCAGTGGCTTGCAATGGCATCACTCCTACCTCTGTCTGTGTCATCACCCGGCATTCTCCTGGTGTGCGTCTGTCTTCGCATGGCCATCTTCTTATAATGACACCCTTCATGTTGGATCACAGGCCAACCCTCCGCCAGTGATGCTCTCATTGGAACTTAACTACCCACGTCAGCAGCAGCCTCCGTTATGACTAAGGTCAGGTTCTGAGTTACTAGAGGTTAAGACTTTCACCTGCCTTTTTTTTTGGAGAGCCACAACACTGACTTACAGAATTCCTGTTTGAACTAGAGTGACAAATTATTGATATACAGTAGGTGTCACAATATTATATTCCCTTCTTTCCTCCTTTGTGCTGGGTTCTAATTACAGTGACTGTTTATGACTGATTCTGGTCTGTCCCAGTGCCCTTATGCTCGTCAGAAACTTGCAGTCAAGGTGGTGGAGATTGGGTCATCCCATTTTACTGATGCTCGTTGACCAGCAGGTGGTTTCTGAGGACGTGGGCTGGTGTTTTTGTGTGGAGATTCGCTTTCCCCTCACACAGTGTAAAGCTGCTGCTGGTTTCCACCTTTGCCCTTTTGTTCAGTCCTACCACACTCCATTCGACACCACAACATGCTTTTGTGCAAGAACCCAGCTCACTCCAGGATGAGGACTGTCGCCGATTGGCTCCTGGACCCCATCAGTACCTCTGATTGAGGAGGGGACCCAGCTTTGCGAGGGTGCAACTTTCATAAGTTGTGGATGTTCATAGGAGGGGAGTTTGTTTTAATTGCAATACTTTACTTTTGGCTATGCTTACCTCCTGCCAGATTTTCAATTCCCTTAACATTTAAGATTGCCAAATTAGGCCATCTGTAAACATGGAAAGTTGTAAAATTGGGGTCTTTCACCAAAGTGATAGTTTTAATATTCTAAATAGAAGAAAGACTGATGTTCCCAGTCCCGAAAGTCCAAAATAATAGAGTTTAGAGTGAGTATATGCTCTCTCTTCTCCATTCTCTGTACTTCTTATGGTTTTCTGGATGTGGGTGGATCTTGGTTTGATGATCATCTTTTTCTTTCTTTCTATCAAGAATGTGTCTTGGCAATATTGGAGAAGCCCAGCACAGCATTTCATAAGCCAGAAAGGTTAAAACTGTGCTGACAGGACAGCCCCAGTTCTCTGCTGTTGGTGAGTTATTCTGTTTATTCTACATATGTTTCCTTTTAATTAAAATGTCATTTTTAATTAAAAATGAAATGTCAAGAAGGAAAAAAATTTGGCAAAGTTTAGACTATTGCAATGAATGCAAGCAGAAAAAGTCAGTAGAGAGAAATAATTTTAAAAGGATGAGAACAGTATCTTATTCACCATGGTTAAAAGGAGAAAAAACAAAAACAAAGAGAGGCTTAGGGGATTCCAAATGCTCTTTGCTGTCCATGAGAGGCACACACACACGCACACACGCATCTGCTTTATAGCTTGTTCCTATAATTATATATATTTGATGTGTGAGCACATGCTTTAAGTTAATGAATGACGCTGATGGGTGCCACATTTTTCATGAGTGACAGAGCCACTAATGAGATGTAGCATTGACTGCAGAGGGCACCAATAAATTGTGTAAAACACCCCTGCTAGCCATTTATTTAATTTATTTTATAGAAGTGTAATGCCTTATAGTTTAACATGGAGCTTTTATTTTGTTATAAAGACCCAAGTCGACAACGGACTCTTCAAGAATTATGCACCATTTATGCCCCACAGAGCATTGCTCGGATAGAGAACGCTCTCCACATGATGGTGACGTTCTCAAAGGGATGCTTCCCAGGCACACACAATTGCACCAGCATTTACTTCACCTTTTCTCCTGAATGGGAATTGACATATGGTTGCAAAATCAGTTGCAAAAGAATGACAAAAAGTGGTTTAGGTATTGAGCAAAGGAGAGACCAACAGAAGGTAAGCCACTCCCTAGCTGGTAGTGTCTTGATTCGGACTTCCATCTGTCTCCCTGTCCCCCTCTCTCTCTTTTTTAAATGCACTTTTTGCTCTTTTGATCAGGCTAAGAAACTTCCTCTCCCTCTCTGTGTTTGGCGACTCAGCCTCATTTCCCTTCCCTCACGGCACTATGCTTTTCCATGATTCAGTATTTGCATGTACTCTTTCTTCCGATTGAAATGCAATTTTCCCCTTATACTTGCCATAAACTCCCCGCCCAGCCTCTCCTATTCATCCCTTAGAGCTCAGTTTATAAAATCAATCTTCAATGCCAATGGAAACTATCCAGGAACCACTTCTGCCCCATCAGTAGTAGGTCCAGTGATTCCCCCTTCCCCACATTATATTCTTTCATAAATTCCTGGACTTCTCCTTTGTGGCACTCACAACACCTATAATTAGATGCTTAGTTGTCAACTTAATTGCATTTTCTAGAGTGCAAGTTTCAGGAGGTCAGAAACAGCGCCTACCTTATAGCTGAGTCCCAAGTATCTGGCACAGCAAATGTTAAATATTTGCTGTTGAATGAAATTTTCCTGTCAGTAAAGACTCTGGAAGTATACGGTTAATATGGCTTGCTAAAAAGTGAGTTAAAAGTAGTACAGGTTCATATAAATTATGAAAGGGCTTTAAAACAGTTACACATACTGCTTTAGCTTTTGCTCTGTCTCCACTCCTGCTACGATATGACAATGATGATAAGGTCTAGTGTCTGATCCTTGTGATGATACAAAAAAATATGCAATTTTATGGAAACACCATTCCGTTGAGATTGGGTGCGTTCAGGGGAGTATGGACACAGACTGGTAACACAATTCAATAAGCCTAGACTGATTCTACTACGCGCCACTCAGACTGCTTGACACCTACTGTCCCCACCTGTTAGGAGCTCTGAGTTTAGTAAAATGTGTTGAACAAGTAGAGTGGAAAAACATTTTTTATCTATGTTGGCTGTCTTTTTTATTTCCCTTCCAGGAAATGTTATCTATGGAAAATGAAAGTCAGGTGGCTGCCCCATTCCTAACAGAGTATGTGACAAAATAGACTTGTGTCTGTGTATAAACAAAACCTGACAGAGGTCAAAATGCCCTTTCTTGTTTCCCTTATTAGCTGATTAGTATGAAACGACTACTTTATGGAGAAATGAATAAAATTGTTGAAATGGTGCTATGTTTTGTGTTCATGTCCCTGTCTGAAGTTTATAAATATGAATAATAAAAGTGAAGGCATCTCATCCATTTCACTGGACTTTTTTTTAGAGTTATCTTTGAAAAATTATTGGAAAAGGTTCCCCAGTTTTCTTTATCACGATAGTCAAGAAGTTCTGCCTTGTGTCCAATTGAAATCTCTCCTGCTTTATTAAACCAATTTCTGCTTGTTTGTACCTCTGTATCCAGGGAGAACAGCTGATCCGCATCCCTCATATAAAACCCTTTATATTCCTGGAGACAGTAATTTCCTGTGAAATATTTAGTTGAGCGTTCCATAAACTCTAAGAGAAAAAAAAAAAAAGGGCTGTTGTTATAAATTTTATGAAAATACTATTCCAAAACTTTAAACATAAAATAGTTACATGTACTTTTTGGTAAGAGGTTTAATTTCAACAACTTTTACAGTAATATTTGAGTTCCCTCATAATACGTTTAAATTATGTATTTCCTGTCAAGTGTAGTTAGTATGTTGAAAGTGTATACATATAGCAACTCTCATTGGCTACTCTTAATTTCTTAGTAAATCTTTTTGACTGTATTCTACAATTTACATCGGTAATTTTCCAATATGACTTATTATTCATTTCAAATTGATTTTGGCAATTTGATCCTAAAATCTTGAAATCTGATTATGGATAACCAATAAGGAAATAGACCATGGAAATGTAGAAAATATATTGGTTTTTAGGGTTTGAGTGATTTGATTGCATGAGCATTTTTCTGTTTTTTTTTCTGTTTTTTGCTTTTTTCTCCCTCATACAATATTTTCTCTCTGGCATTAATTTCAGAAGCTAACAATTGCCTTTAAGTAGTAGCTTAAGAAATTCATACACTTAAGTAATATTAAAGGCAAAATGAAACAGCAAACATTTGTATGGCAATGTAGATGTGCTGGCATTTTCTGAGATGGACAGCAGGCAGTGTGAACTGTCTCAGAATTTCTTCATCATTTATGTCAAGAGAGCTCTCTCCTTGGAAGTTCTATGATTGAAGGGGTCTCTGTATACATTAGCAAAGACTTCTGCCCAAGTGTTTCCTTGGTTTTGGTGAAAGGCTGCCCTCTTGTGCAGAGATGAGAAGCAACTATTCAAAAACCTCATTTACCTTGTTAGCTGAGGCAATTGCTGTTGGATTCTGAAATGGAAGTTAATGCTATGATTCAAACCCACAAGTCATCATTTAGAAATACCAAGAATTTACTCTTAACCTTCCTTTGGGCTTGTATTTTAGGAAGGGATTATAATTCTCATGGTGCCCTTATACAACTCAGACCCAAGATACGCTCACTTTCAAGACAAGGAAATAGATTCCCAGGAGGGACAGCCTATAGGGTTTTCCTTTCAACAAATAAATGATGTGTCTATGTCTAATCATAAGATATTCTGACCTGTTAATGAACAGAATTATGTAGTTAAATTCAAAAGAAGTCAAAACCATGCCCTCCTGTTGACGTCTAGATCTTGGCTTTGCCAACAGGGTGAGAGAAGAAACTTGGAGGATCCTTCACAAAATTAGCACTGAAAGTGAAAAATCGAGTGCATACCCTCTTGCACTTTTTTGGTCTTATTTTTCTAAGAATTTAATGCCATGTAAGTAGTACTTCAAAAATGTACTTCAAAAATATTAAGTAGATAAGATTGTTCTGAGATTTTAATAATAAATTTTATTTCATGCAAATGATTTCTTATACTTTTAAAATGTAGGGTTTTAAATAACTGGATAATTATTGTCCCTTAGTAAAGAATTAGCTAAATATCTTTATGAAAATTATTTATCATGGCTAAGAATCCTGAGCAATGCTGTCTGAATCCATTACTCTGTCTGTAACCCATAACTCTCAGGATGTGGAAGTACAGCTTTAGTATGGATTACAATTTAGAATTCCACGAGGTCATTAGTCATCATTGCATATGTGAGCCCCAATTTTTAGAAGATAAGAATGACTTAAAAGCAGACAAAGCCTCAAGAAACGTGAAAACATTTGTCCCTTCCAGGAAATTTGTATACAAAAGTTCACAGAGGCATTATTCATAGTAGTTATAAATAGCCAAAAACATAAAAACAACTCAAATGCTATCAATGGGCAAAAGGCGATCTATCCATATCATGAGTTATTTTTCAGCCATAATAAGAAATACTGATACATATTATAGGCCGGATTGATTTTGAAAATGTTATGCTAAGTGAAAGAAGGCAGACACAAATGGTTATACATGTATAGTTTTATTTTTGTGAAATGTCCAGAATAGGCAAATCTATAAGACATCAAGCAAGTTAGTGACTTCCTAGGGATGGAGTTGAGGGAAGAGGATGGAGAAGAGAAGAAAAGAAGAGCGAGTTTAGTGGGTGTAGGGTTTTTTGGGAGAGAGGATTAAAAAGTGCTTTGAAATCGATTGTGGCAATAGTTGTACCATTTAGTAAATATACTAAAAACCACTAAATTATATATTAGATGAGTTTTATGGTATTGGAATTCTATCTCAGGAAAGCTGTTATTTTAAAAAAGAAAAAGTTAAAAAAGAAAAAGAAAAACCCATTGTGTTTTGTAAAAAGTCTTCTCTTTTATTTCAATGGCTGGTAGGAGCCTTTATTTGGCATTCAGATCTCTTCCTGTGTGTGCAGTTAGCTGCGTTCACCAAACCTTCCTTGGATTAAAGATTTTATGTCTGATTCAGATCTGCTTTCTTATTTTATGAGTTTAATTATTATGACTAATCTTCTCTCCGATTTTTTTTTTCTCCTCCCAGGACAAAATGCCTTGAAGGGAATGTAAATATTTTAAGTGTTGTTACAATATTTATATCAGCAGAAACAAAGAGCCAAGGGTGACACTTTTCCCTAATGGATGCTGGCACAGGCTCTGAGGTCAGACAAATTAAAGATTCCACTCCTGCTTATTAGTTGTAAAATCTTGCACAAGTTCTCCTGAGTCTCCGTTTCCGTAGCTGTAAAATGGGAATAACGGGACCTTCTTCCTGCAGGGGCTGTCCCGTGTATCCCACGAGATGACATATTTTAAGTACTTTGCAAAGTTGCTTAGACATACCAGATGTTCAAAAAAGGAGGATATTAACAATAATAATTCTGAAGAAAAGAATTTTATTTATTTAAGATAATCTTTATTTGACTAAAGTGCATGAGTAGAAAACAAAGTTAACAGCTTCCTCAAGCCATTTTAATGTTAATTAGGGAGTTTTCACATAGGTCTTTAAATATATGAATATTTATAGAGAGTTCCATGTTAAGATGTATTTTTTTCCTTCAAAAGAAATCTAGATATAAACATGTTGGGAATCATTGTCGCTTTCTGAGAATGGGCAAAATTATTCTCTTGAGGTATTATTTTCAAAATAATGGATTTTACTCGTCGTAGGCCATTTTTTTCCTGCCTTTTCATCACAATTGCAATCAGCACACTACCTGCTTTCAGCAGCGACACAAACAGCTGGGTCTCCCACGTTGATGAGGGATTACTCTTCAGTATTTATAGCAACACCCATTTCACCCAGTGCAGCCCCCCAAGAAGGAGAAAACAAACAACTGACTTTGCTTGTAACAGGTAACTGTTTTCCTTTGTATTAAATTTCCCTTCCTATTGCTTTCACCAGCTTCAGATTCTGAAGCTCATTTCACCACTCAGGGGACGCTTAAAAGCGGCCAAACCAATGCAGCCAATAGAAATTTAATTTTAAAAATATAAAGCTTTGCCTTAAAAATCAAAGAAGCATTAAGCAAAATATTGGGGGATTAAAAACAAGCACATGGACACGGCAAAGATCTTGAAAATCTGAACGAGGACTATGTTTGAAGTCAGACATGCATAAATATGTGTCTTTTCTCAGTGATATTAATGAAATAGTTAATTCTGTTGTCATGGCAACAAAGAACAGCTGTGATAAAAAGCTAAAGGTCTACACATAATGCCCAATACAAGGTCTCTAATTCTAAAGCTGATTTTCTTAGCTACAATAGAAGTGATGTGTTTTCAATATCATCCTAAGCTTTCACATCAAATCCTTCTAGTTAATCCAATAAATAGACCAGTAGCATAAAAAGAAATATATGTTTGCACATTATAAACCTTATAAAAGAAGTTTACCTATGTCCAATCTTAAGAGGGGATCTGGAAAGTAAACACAGGCTTCTTCAAAATAAAAACCTATTCTGAGCGAAGCCTTAAAAAATAGAACTTGTTCAAATAGGATATCAGGGTAATTATCAAATACATTACCTTTTATCCAGTCAGTGGGAATGTATTATGTTTGAGATAACGACGTTACCACTGCCGACATCGGCAACACGGCAAAAATAATTCAATTTAAAAATTCACTGGAACATAATAATGTAAGCAGTGGAGTTGTTCTATAGGCCTGCTAATATTGTTGGTGCAAAAGTGAGTTCACTACAATCTGCTGAGTATACCACACCATCATGCATGCCGGGTCGGAGATGAAATTCAGACTTGTATAAAGACCCTTAGAATAGGCTCGGTGCCTGTGTCTCAACGGGCTAAGGCACCAGCCATGTACACCTGAGCTGGCAGGTTCAAATCCAGCCAGGGCCCGCCAAGCAACAATGATGACTGCAACCAAAAAAATGGCCGGGCGTTGTGGTGGGCGCCTGTAGTCCCAGCTACTTGGGAGGCGGAGCCAAGAGACTCGCTTGAGCCCTGGAATTGGAGGTTGCTGTGAGCTGTGATGCCACAGCTCTCTATCCAGGGTGACAACTTGAGGCTCTGTCTCAAAAAAAAAAAAAAAAAAAAAAGACCCCTTAGAATATTTCAGCTTCCTTGAGAAACCTGTTCTCTCTACTTTCTCCTTGTTCCTGGGAGGTGATGTAGATTTTTTTGTCTTTCCCATTTCCATTCCGCACAGGTCTCTACTAGAACTGTCCCCTCTGCTCTGTTCCACCTCTCAGCTCAGCCACCCATAGTTTCTCCCCTGGGTTACTGTAATCAAAAGGGCCTGCCATCCACTCTCCACCCAGATGTCACAGCAGTCCTTCTAAAACACAGATCGAATTTTGTCCCTTCTCTTAAAACCTTTCAGATTTCCTGCCTTTATCATCTGCGAGAAATCCAAAGTTCTTAGCTTGACTTTGAGGGGGCCTCACCTGAACCTTAGCAACCTCACTATCGTCTCTTCTTCTTTTTTTTTTTATTAAATCATAATTGTGTACATTAGTGCAATTATGGGGCACAATGTGCTGACTTCATATACAGTCTGAAATATTTTCATAAACTGGTCTCTAATGTACTAGAGAATTTTCTAACATTTTGTTCCTAATACATTTGAGTTCTCTGTGGATTCTCCAACAAAGATCTTTACAGACTCTTATATGTTGACCCTTCTCTGAGGGGTCTCTAGAATATTGAAACAAACCCTGGAGAGTCATGGGAAACCTAGGAAGATTACTTCTAGGAGAAGAAGTAAGAAGCAAGGAAATCCAGGGATGGAAGACTGAGAAAATGACTGCACAGTCCCCAGGTATGAATGGAAGCTCTGTCCTTCACGTGTTTTGTATCACTCACTGTGACAATGGAAAATGAAGGTTATGATGCCAGGGCAGCTGTCCCTCATATGGTCATCTCTTTGAGTAAGATCCCTTAGCACCCCTAGACTTGCTCGATCAGAAGCTCCTGACTTGGGGACATGAACAATCTGTCCTTTCAGAAACTCCTCCAGAAATTCTGATACAACTGGCCTGGTATGTTGACTAGCGTTTGGAAAACACTTTCTCTCCAATATATCTCTCCTTAAAAATACAAGTATAATCATGTGAATGTGTTGTTGAATTCAGTGTGCTGTAGTCAACAATAAGTTAGTATACTTAAGTAATCAAGGGAACGGAATTGGAAAGTCCCTAATACAAAGAAATGATAAATGCTTGAGGTGATGGATATCCCAGTTATCCTGATTGGATTAATACATATTGGATGCCCTATATCAAAACATTACATGTAACAATAATAATGCAACTATTATGTACTCATAATAATTAAAAATAAAAATGTTTAAATACCAGTATATATCTACTGTTTAGAGAATTGTATGGCATTGAAGTAGCAAAATAACTCTTTTATGCACAACTAAAAGAAAACCTAATCAAATCCTTTTCCTTTTCCCACATGAAGAAGAATTGAAGAATGTATAATTCCTAGTATCTATAAATTTCAACGCTTCTACTATGTTTTTAGACACACTGGGGGATTGGAGCTGACATCAAGAGAAGATGCCAACAAGACAGGAAAAATCTGTAAATAAGAAATTGTAAGGAATTAAAGGTTTTCCTCCCAAGGGGTGGAAGCAGGAAATAGGAAAGAAGTAGAAAAAGAAGAGAAAGAGTGGAGAGAAAAGAAGATGGAGCCACAGAGGGCAAGGCTTGGGCCCAAGGAGCAGAAGAGAGAGTTTTTAAAGCACAGATATCTAACATTAAGTTGTTTGTACTGCTGCTCTATAAATCCTTCTGCTATAGACTCACACACACTTCTTCTGTAAATATTGTATGTTTATTTGATTTTATGTTCTTTTGTGAACTTTAAAGGAAAGGGAAGATCTCCCTGTTTCCATTACTACAGGGTAAAGGGTGGACAACAGGCATATTTTTGGCAGAAAAATGCCTAAGCCACATGATTTGAAAGGAGGCAATGGCCATGAGAGCACTAAACAATTTGGAACATCTTTACAACCCACAGAATACATGCAAGAGCTAGACAAGTTAAATATTTTATATTTTTATATACCCTATCACAAAATGCTCCAGATTTAATATATTATGGTTTTATTTTAATACTTCTACAATTGATTACTTCCTAATCAATCTCTAAAGGTATTCCTCAGCATTCAATAATTGGATACATTTACATATAACATTTTCCTGATAAATTGTAATAGAGATGCCCCAACTTAATAGAAATACTTTTCTTTGGCTTTTCTTTAAACAAACAAACAAAAAGTCATGTATAATAGATTTACACGTACCCTTAAATGCCATACCATCTTATTTTTTAAAAGAATATTTAAACTTTTACTATTTAAACTATTTTCTTGGCTAATTGTGAACACTATTTTGAGTGACATTAAATATATCCAACTTTGCACACTTTTTTATTATAAAGTAAAATTTCAGAGGTCTGTCTAGTGACTGGTGTCACAAGTAACTCCACGGACACCATAAGACTTTTCCCGTAAGCCAATACATATGGAGGCAAACTGAAAGCTTAAACACGATTACCACTTTTAAACTTAAAAATAAATCATTTAATCTCTTTTCAGGCTGTTTAGACAATATGTTTTTCTGTTCCCTAACACTTCAACTTCATGATGACACTTCAGATTTTACAGCGGCTTCCTATGTCTGAGTCTCTTATTCATCTAAAATAGGAGTTTAGGAAGCTGACGGTGACTCATCAACCTAATTGGCTGTAAAATTTCATTATGCCATAGTTTCTGAAGTTAGTGCTAAAGCATTGCTATAAAGTGCTAAATATTGTCAAAGGGTACATGTCAGCCATCTATTTAAAGTGCCACTGATTGTAAAGTTGCGACGTGTTTTAGTGTATGGCTTAAAATTAACAACATATAGCAAAGTGTTTGCCCAGTGGGAGACAAAGTCAGCCTCATAAATTTTATAGCAAGATTGTTTAACATTTCCATTAATGAAATCTAATATTTCTGACTATATCTCATGTTCCTAGAAAACACAGTAAATTCTCATTGGTCCAAGAAATACCACGTGACTTCAGCTAAGCTCTTTTGCACACCACCAGGCATCTTCTTGGGTTTTGTCCTTCCTTAATGAAAAAGGCAAATCAGTCTAAGTTTGCAAAACATTGTATAGTTTACAGTACAATTTCCTCAGATGAGCCTGACAGGAATTGTAAATCATTTGGCTGACACATTATTGTTGCAGAGCTTTCTTTCTAAGAATTTTCCAGTTCTCAGGACAGAGTTCAGTTTTCTAAATTGAAATGTCAGAGAACTGTTTTTATTTTACAAAATTAGGTATACAAATCTTCTAATATTCATGTACTGATGATTTAATAAACAGTTGGTCCATTCAGGACCAAAACAAATAAATAAATAAAGTCCTGTCAGTTGTTTTATTCCCAGGAAACCAAACATCCTGTTGGTTGTCTTTTTCAGATCACCTCAGCCTGGAGTATAAATAATTCCACACTCTAAATTTGTAGATTAAGAAATATTCCTTTAGTTTCTCTCTGAATTTTCCTTAAATATGCAGCAACTATTTTAAGTAATTAAGTCATTTTCTTGGAGTTGCTGTAGAGAAAATGAGAGAGAATGATAACGCAGAAGAGAATTTATGAACCTTGTATGAATGAGTACATTCATGCACACAGGCCCAGATTTAAAACTCATTCTGAATTCCACAAGAGCACCGTGTGCTTCCCTACTGATAACCAGGAATACACCAGTATTGTACCTTCCCCACGGTGCTGTAACTGCATAGCACACTGACTTTCGAATCAGTGGGAACCACGCCAAGAACTGCACCAGACACTAAAGAGTAATTGGTATAAAGTTGACAACAATAGGTCATGTTTAACTGAATTTAAACTGGTTTGGATAAAAAAAAAGGGGGGGGGAACATAGGGAAAAAAGCATGAGCATGTTTGACTACACAGAAATATCTCATGAGCGCTAGAAAGTGTGCACCTCCTTGCCTCGAAAAGAATTGAAAACATAGGCCCTGAGATAAGGTGGAAAGTCAAACTGGCTGATGGAAGTAGCTGCCAATGAGAGAAAGAGTATAGAACAGTCAGCCAGACCTGGATTTGGGTCCTGCCTGGGCAACTTAGAAGGCAAGTGGCCTTGGACGTATTCCTGAAGCTCACTCAGCCTGGGCCTTCCACAGGGAAGTGGACCTCTGCGAGAGTGCCCCCCCCCCCACTCTCCATTCTCCCCTGCCAGCACTCTCCCACTTCGCTCTGCTCCATTCTCAGGTTCTCATCACATGAGGTCTCCAAACCACACATCTTAATCAGCTCTTCACTCTGATCATTTTCTTTATTTTTTGTTTAGACGTTTCCAAGCTCCAAGTAAGATGTCACTTCAACTCAGTTACTGTTTAACAACCCCTTCCCCCAATTTAACAGCCTAGATTAGATCTGAGGCTTAAATACTGAATATTGTTCACTTTCAACAGACAGCCATGATAAAAATTTAAAATTATGGCTGAGCATAGCTTGATGGTGGAGACAGGTTAGGAGACAGGTCATGCAGAGAAAATAAAATACTGGATATGAAAGCAAAGGAATGAGAGAAAATAAATTCCAGTTGCCCTATGGACTGACTCTAACCCCCTGATTAAATATGATTAAAGGTCAGGGTTTTGAACCTAGGTAGTAGAAAATTGACACAATGAACAGAATTTGGAAAAGCAAGTGAAAAGTTCAGTTGATGACATCTTCCCAAATGCATCAAGATCTTAATTAAAAGGCCAAATTTTAACATTCTTTGGTATTTATTACCTCTTCTTGCATAGTATGATATAAATTTGCTGAATTCGTTAAAGAATATAAGGTCCAAATGTTTAGGGTCTGCATGTAACACTAACGTTGTTGATCCACGTGGTTACACTTCTTTGTAACACTGCAATAATGTGAGCTGCTTTGGAGTAGAGTGCCTTATGCAGTGTGGCAACCAAACCACTGACCCGAGACGGGAGAAGTCAGACTTGCATCCTTGTTCCAACACTAGGACTAACTAATGTTGCTACTTTGGCAAACTATGCTCTCTCTGGCATTTGCTTACATCTCAATAAAAATTAAAGAATTGAATGCAATGATCTGTCAGAGCTTCTCGGCTCTGAAATTCTGGATTCCAGAGCATGTCCTCTTATTTCTACCTGCTTCCTCCTAATACTCCCAAAGATCACGAGAAGATAACATAAGGGTGTGACTGACCAAATGTCACTAAACCAATTCTCCAAAGCAGTACAGAGTATCATACCACTGGGCAACTGTCAAGACCTGAAAATTCTACACTAAGAAAAATAGCAAATGTCAGCCTGGGTTATTTTTCCCTTCATTCTCAGTCCTGCTTAACTGTGTTACCACATTTTTATTATTCTTAGACATAAAGCCATTTTTCATATCTCACTAAAAGAAAAAGTTTTCAGTTCTCTTATTCTGATACAATGGTTAAAATAATCAATTATAGAAAATAAGGTCAGAGAAGTAATAAGGAAAAGGGGAGGCACAAATAACAAAAATAGAGCACTCACACACAGAATCTCTTTAATCCTTAATTATCATTATTCCTCTTTTACAAATAAAGGAACTAAGACTCAAAAAATAGAATAATTTACCCCAGATTGGCATTTATAGTAGTAAATGGTAATTTAAAATCAGGTCTATTTGACTCAAAACCTCTGCCATTAAGTGAGGTCTATTTGACTTAAAACCTCTTCCATTAACTACTATCTCTCCACCTCTTGTGTGAAATTCTTTGATTCTTCCAGCTCAGGTTACCTTTTGCTTCTCCCAACTCCTCACAGCCACCAGACCCAATGATTGAATTGTCTCCTCAGATAAACTGTAAATAGAGATTGTGTCTGTGTGTGTGCCTGCACAAGCTATTCTTCAAAGAATAGAGAAGCAGGAATTAAACAATGTTGTAAACTAATAAAACTTTGCAGAAATAATATCTAGTAAACAAGAACAAATATTAACAAATGTCAATACTCATACTAAAATGTACTTAAAAAGGGAAAATTTGTTTCTATAACATCTGTCTGATCTATAAAAAAATTATATTGCTTGTAAATTTCAGCCATCCACTTGTAATACAATCCCCAAGTAGAGTATGAAATGTTTGAGGTCTAAGCAAAAGGTATTTTGTACTTATAAACATTGTCAGAGCTCTTTAGCCTTGGACATATGAGGTGTGCCTTTATTCATATATAGCATTTTTCTTAAAAAAAAAAAAAAAGCTCAGAAGAGAATTTCAGTCATAACAGTGTGGATTCTACAACAGGTTTTAGCAAAGTGAAACAGATGCACTGGACAAATGAACTAATTTGAGTCCTGGCCTTATCTATTTACAAAGGGCAGAGAAAATTAGAAGATAAGAGTCATTTGCTGAAAATCACCTGCTCTCTATCTGCTTCTGTAATTTAAACGCAGTACTAACAACTGAAAGCTCTTAGTTGCCTGAGGATACATCAGGAGACACTTGTAAATCAACCACTGAAGAGCTCTGGATAGGCTCACAAGGACTTCTCTCCTTTGTGCCTGGCAGGAAATGGAAAGTGCTTCAGGCAGGTGCCAGGTGTCCCCTTCAGGTGTTAAAATTACGGTGCAAGGCTCTAGGGTTTCTAAAATGCTGACAACCCTAAAATAAGTGATAAATAAGATTAAGAGTATATCTTCAGGCAAAACAACCAGTTTAAAAGAAACACTTTCACAAGAACAAGTTATTTTATAGGTACAACCCTAAATCCCTAAACAGAGACTGTTTGACTAAATTCAATTATTTATGCAGGTGGCCAAGAAGTTCATGTGTAATTTGCACACACAGTCTTTGTATTTTTCCAGAGAATTATCTTAGATCCTGTGTATGAGAGACAATTTTGATTAAAAATAATGTATAAAACTGTTGATAAATTAAAACTAAAGTTTCTCATTTTAAAGGTATTAAAGACATTCTGCCCCCACAGAATTCAAATTTTGCCATCACAAATGCTACCTCCTAAAAGCAGGTAGGACTTTTAATCCACTGCCCTCACTCAACCAACCCAATATGTTATAGTCATTGCAGACCCTATGACTTGGCTCAAAATTTGACATTTTATTTTCTCTAATTACAAGAGTAATACAATGTCGTAGTAGAAATACAAAAAAAAAATGGGCATAAAGAAAACAGACAAAGAACCTATATTAACCTCACACTTAAATATTATTCATATATTAGTCTGGTGGCTTATGACATTTCTCTCTTTGCCCCTTTATTTTTAAACATTAAGGTTATATATTCTTTTTAATATGTTTACTCTTTTAAATATGCTATATGCACTCCACCTATAGTGATATTTCTCTGATATTGTAGTTTATCATACTTTTTAATCTTATCTTTAATTAATATTCCTGTCTAATCATTAATCATTTAATGGATTCATATTTTTATATTTAATTCCTTTTTAATGTTCAATGTGATATGTGGATAAAGATAGAGATTCCAACTTTATGTTTTCTAAATTGCGCATAAATTGTTCCAGTGCTATTTATTAAGTGGCTATTCATTTTCCCATTAATTGATATAAAGTCACTTAGAGCACATGTCAAATTCTCATTCTTAGATTTACAAATATATCTAGACTTTCTGCTCTAGGCCATTTTTCTCTTAACATACCAATACTACCTTTTTTACAATCTTTGCAATTTTATAATGTTATACCATTAGTTAATGCAAATACTATCATATATATATATTTTTTGCAGTTTTTGGCCAGGGCTGGGTTTGAACCCGCCACCTCCAGCATATGGGGCCAGCGCCCTACTCTTTGAGCCACAGGTGCTGCCATATATATTTTTTTTTAATTTTTTGACTAGTCTCACTAATCAACTGTAGAATTCAAACTAGTTTAAAAAATTGGTGCTTTTTTTGGAATTGCATCCATTTTTAAAATTAACTGGTGAAGATTTGACAATGCTTCAATATTGTCTCCATTTGAGAACATGGCATTTCTGCTTATCCAAATCTTCTTTAAGAATCCTCAATATTGATTCTTCCCAGCCATGAGCATGTTCTTCCATTTGTTAAAGTCCTCTGCTATTTCCTTTCTTAGAGTTTCGTAATTTTCTTTATAGAGGTCTTTCACCTCTTTTGTTAGGTATATTCCTAAGTATTTCATTTCTTTGGGGCTATGGTGAAGGGAGTTGTGTCCTTAATTAGCCTCTCATCTTGGCTGTTATTGGCATATACAAAGGCAACTGACTTGTGGACATTGATTCTATATCCTGAGACATTATTGTATTTTTTGATGACTTCCAAGAGTCTTACAGTTGAGTCTTTGGGGTTCTCTCAGTATAAGATCATATCATCAGCAAAAAGGGAGTGTTCAACCTCTTCTGCACCCATCTGGATGCCCTTTATTTTCTTATCTTGTCTAATGTATTGTCTAGAACTTCCAGCACTATGTTGAATAGCAATGGTGACAGAGGACAAACTTGTCTTGTTCCAGTTCTAAGAGGAAAAGCTTTTAGTTTTACTCCATTCAGTAAGATATTAGCTGTAGGTTTGTCATAGTTAGCCTCGATCAGTTTAAGAAATGTGCCACCCATACCTATACTCCTCAGTGTTCTAATTAGAAAAGGATGCTGAATTTTATCGAATGCTTTTTCTGCATCTATTGAGAAGATCATACAGTCCTTGGTTTTGCTTCTATTGATACAGTGAATAATGTTTATAGACTTTCGAATATTAAACCAACCCTGCATCCCTGGGATGAAACCTAAGTGATGATGATGTATGACTCATGAGGTAGAATCAGCAGAAAAATCCTGACAACAGGGTTTAATATTATAATTATAATTATAATAGATTTATTGATGGAGAAATTATAATAGATTATAATAGATTAAATGTAATATTTTTCACTCTTATTTTACTTTCCTTTTAATTTAAATTAATTGCTTTTTCCTTTTTAAACTACACACTTTCTATGTTCTTTCAGAAAGCATGGATGTATAACTTACCTGGCATTTAATGTTTGAAAATTCGCCTACATTATTAAATGGTAGATTGTCTGGCTAGAGAATTCACAGTAGTGTGTGATGTAATGATTTTTATAAGGTCACTTTCATCTAAAAATATTTTGCTTTTTGTTTTAATGAAAGTTTGAAAATCAGTCACTCCTTTTTCTCCCATTTATCTTTGAAGTTTATAGAGTCAGGGTAATGTAATTAGTTAAGAATATGTTTAGTTAGTTTCTCTGAGGAAGCTTTAATCCGGGTTCACCCAATGCATTTACATTTCCTTTTGACTTTTAAATGTTCTATAATTATAATTGCTCTTTAGTTTTTCTTTATCCGCCATGAAATTCATTTTAAAATTTAAATTTCAGAGGATTACAGGTACTTATTTCATAAGTGGGCTTTAGTTTATATTTGTTCAATATCTTCTTAGACATATGTTTAATTCACTCTTGGCAGAAATACTGTATTTTTGACATTGTGTCTTCACTTCAAGAGGCAGCACACAATTTCCATTTGCCCATTATTGATTGTGTAATAGTGATTGCATGCTAAAATTAAATTCCATTATTATACAAATCCTTGCATTGGTATCTCTCTGTTCCCCTGTATTAGGAACTATGGCTCCAGTTATCAACATGTATATTTCCTCATTTGCTCTATTCTGCAAAAAAAAAAAAAAAAAAAAAAAAGTATTGTAAACCTGGTACACTCACATTACTATGAAAAATGAAATCCAGAAAACTAAAAACTAACAAGTAAAATACTTTTCCAGATGGAATCACACGTTGTTTGAAAATTATCAGTATTGCTCATTATATCAATTATTTGTTATAATTATTTGGGGTTGCAAATAATTGAAATTTATAGCAAATATAGTTTTAGATAAGGCATACAACACATGGAAGAATCCCACAAACTGAACATTAATCAGGAGTTGAAGCCAAATTTGGCCCATGGGGGTTAGGAACAGTTGTCTATCCTGAGCGGTTAGTTTTCTCATGACTATAAACCATGAGAAATTACCTAGAAATTACCTTTTTATATAAAATAAAAAAGAATCCCTGTCTTATTTGTCACTTTAGGATTAAGCAAACATTGTACAAATGCAGAGTGGCTCAGCATAAGACTTGGTCACCCACCCTGATTTATGAGTGAATAAAGGAGTCATTTACATGAAAACTAAATCTGAGTAATGTACATGGCAGAAAAGAGTTGAAATTCTACCACCTCCACTGAAGCAGGCTGAGCTCCCTAACTGAGATGTTAATGTGAAATGTGGTCTTGAACTGATGGTATATGTATATAACTGGCAGAAGTAAATAAAATGTATATTTATGTTTGTCCATAGGGACACTTATACCAATCAAGGTATGTGTTACTTTCATAAAATACTTTTCCTGAAGATGCATTTACCCTAATAAATAAAGAATACATGAAGAAATAAACTTATGAAGTCAGCAGTCCCAACCATCAGGAGCATTTCACACCATGAGCTGGTGCATAAATAAAATAAATAATTATCATAGTCAGTGAAGCAGTAGGAAAGCATGGCTTTTATTGCAGCCATGTGGCAGAAACCTAAATTATCAAGTGAAAGCTGAGTTCAGGCTCTTCCTTGGGTGTATATATTGTATATTATTCCTCCTATCAGGAAGAATGAAACAACTTTCAGATTTCAAAATATCAGTTATCAAATGAATTTGAATGATATTGCCAATATTAGAAAACTTGTTGCATTTTCTAACTGTGTTACAAAAATGTCACAAGAGATTTCTCTTTTGTTATTAACTCAGCATATTTGTGATATGTATTATTATTATGGACTGAATGTGTCCTTGCACAGTTAGTATAGTAAAACCTTCATGTATGAATGAGTGAGGCCCCCATGATGGAACAAGTGTCCTTTTAAGAGGAGGAATCAATCAGAGCTCTCTTTCTTTCATGGTTGAAAGATTTCCACTTGCCAGCCAAGAAGAGGGCTTCACTAGGAAAAGCATTTCCTGGCACATTTGTCTTAGATTTCTCAGCCTTCAGGACTGTGAGAAATAAATTTCTGTGATATCAGCCAATGGCCTATGGTAATTTGTTATAGCAGATCAAGCTGATTAAGACAAGTAGTTAAAGTAGTTTAAATAAATTAATTGAATTTTATAAAAAATTGTGATTTTTCTGCTAAAAAGGGATTCTACATTTTAACTTGATTTCCTCACTGATAGCCAGATGTGGATGAAAATATTGATCCTATTTACTTTCCTTTATTTGTGAATGTATTTGAAGGTCTCAAATTTTTTCTACAGGAGCTTTAAGATAACATTTATTAACAAAAAAAGAGGAACTGATAATCAGCAGAATAACTGCTGTAACTCTTATAGGATATTTCTTCATAGTGCATCTTCTGAATTACAAGTGTGGAACTGACTAGAGTAATGTCCAAAGATTGGTTGGACAACTGCAATATTTCATATTGGTTTCAGTGGAGAGTAATGATTGTTCAGCTTTGTGTGGCTATGACAGTCTGCCCAACTTCTATTTGAAAATGTCCTAATATGATCTCTGGGCAAAATTGTTAACTGTTCAAAAATCATTAGGGAAAATTATTTTTTCCAACTTGTTTATCTCTAAATATAATACAAGTAATAACACAGATTAATAAAATCTTGAGTGTATGTTGTTTCTTCTGAATCTTTGTCGGGAATGTACATGTGATTATGCTGAATGAGTTCTCATATATTACAAAATCTCATTACAGTTTAATTTTAAATTAAAAGGTAGGATGTTATGAGCCTGGTTATGAAAAAATAACAATGCCTGATTATATGGGGCTAAATAAGTAAGAGCAGGGATCCCAGTAATTCACAATATTAAAGGGAAATTTTTCTTGAATGAAATCTTATTGCGACTAAACAGATGTTTGTTAAAATAAGAGCTTTATACAGGCTATATGATATAAAGCCTCTTTCAGACAAGGTAAAAGTCCATTCTCATATTTCAAATTTTAAGAGTTTAAATTAAAAATAATACCCAGGTAGAAATCTCTCAGCAATTGTTCTGGTAGCAATCTAAGAGTAGGTATGTTAGAGGATGACCGTCCCAGAAACCTGCCTTTTGGGTGTACTTATTGCACAGGCACAGTAGTTTCCACAACTGTAGAACTAATTTTTCACTTGTCAATGGTTACATTTTGCTGTTTGATAGAAAAATTTTATCCCTAGATAATATATTTTAGTTTTGCTATGAATTTTATGTCTGGTGTATGATTGTCTTTTTGGTGGGAATACTGATGGAAACTATGCATTGATCCATATTGATTACTCCACGCACACATATTTAGCACCAAAATCAATTTGCTACAGTGTCAATTGTTATCTTCTAAATCAACTCAGTAGCAAATATGATTTTAAAGTGAGAAAAATCTTGGATGAACTATTTATTTTACAAAATTCAATTATTTGTGGTCTGGCATTAAACTGAAATTATTTAAATTAATTCTATTTGCAAGGAAAGATGACTAAAAATATTAGATAGCTTTATTTTCTAAAAAATAAAACTTATTTTGGTTTTAAGATGCCTAGTCAGACATTATCTTTTACACAGAATATAGGGACTAAAGACAAAACAAAACAGATCAACATTCTGAAGTAGTAATCAGCTCTGAACATCCAAGGAATGTAACACAGGATGTATGTAAACCAAATCTGAGCCAATCAGTGGCTTTTCATATGAGGTAGAAACTCCATAAGTTGACCACCCAAGGAACTATAACAAAGTGGTCAATATATGGAGGTGGCTAACGTAAGGAACTAGGCCTACTGTATTGATAAGTGCATGTGGGGTATGTCTAGTCTATGAGTATTAGGTCAACTGAAGGAGGTGGTCAATGTAAGGAGATGGTCAACTACAGAGCTTCTACTGTAATCAGAAATGATCATAGAACATGTATTCAAAATAATAGAGTAAACTTGCAGGTTCCAGTATGTAGAGAAAACATTGGTCTGTAGCATCAATGACTGCTAAATATACTTCCTTGCAGTGAGATGCACATCCTACACCTTAAATCCAAGCTTTTAATAATGCTGGGAGTTACTGGGAAAACCTGGTAAGGTTATTTACAATCTGAATCCAGAATTGTCTTTTGGACATTTTTTAATGCGGATTGAGTCATCAAAAAGTAACTAGTGTCATAGATTTTAGAGGAGTCATGAAATGGTTTGCAGATAAACAAAAGTTAGCATCTCTCCAAATTAATTTCTGCTTTTCTGTAATTTTTACTGATGTTTTTGGGATAATATTGATGACGGAATTTCAGGTTCTTGGTCTCAGGCGATTCGAAGAAGGAATCGACGGACCATAAGAGTAGTGGTAAGTCAGGATTTATTTACAGGAAAGAAGCATTACAAGTAGAGGAAAAACTAAACCTCCAGGCAAGAGGACTCAGGAGGGGAGCAAACTCTCCTGCTCCCTCTCTGAGGTCCAGCCGAGGTCTGCTTTGGAGGGGAACAGGCAGCTCTCCTGTTCCCTCTCCGAGGTCTGCTTTTGAGCTCTCTGCTCAGGG